>RYFJ01002475.1:0-224639 GCA_003991445.1 Oryza meyeriana var. granulata
TACAAAAGGGAAAACAGAGCCTTATCGGACAGGATTCTATCATCTAATTAAGGAAAATCCCTTGTCTATCCGACTGGGATCCTTGCCATGCTACCCATGTCCCTAGTTATTAAAGGGAAGCAGGCGCCTCTATGAGGCGAACAGATCATTGATCACAAAATCCACTCAGAGGAATAACACCTCAACTGGACGTAGGGTATTACCTCACAACGAGGCCTGAACCAGTATAATTCTTGTGTTTCCTCTGCAATCCACCGAGTTTCCATTCGCCGAGTACCCCATAGTATTATTGCTTGGATTGTGCAAAGCATAGGCGACAACTCGAAAGTTAAGACTCTTAGCGTTCAATTCATGTCCGGCTGGAATAATGTTGCCAATGGCAACTGGTGGCCACGCATGTAGGCCGAGTTACACTGTCTGAAAAATAAATCCATTACGTGGTTAGGTGTACTCGAGAGAGACCTGCATCTCCAATTGTAATGAAGACCAGCTTGTGATCCTTGTAAGGATGTATCCTCGAGACCTAGTGGATAAGACAGATACCCAAACATATATGTTTAGCATAAGGCTCTCATGAAGCATATCTGTTTACCTCATCGGTTCTGTGGGTAGCACCAGCGCTATAATTTCAAACTCAGCCTGCGGGCGGCCCACATGGAGCATGCTACTGTAGGAAACTCCATATCTTGGTTGGCTGCTACCAAATAAGCCGGCCTGAGCCGACCTATCCAGCATAGCTCTATAGAAGTATCATCCATCGCATGTCAGGATGAGTTTTTTGGTGTCGATAACCGCAATCAGTCAGAGAAATTCTTATTCGCAAGCCTTTCCGACTTACATTCTGGATGCAAACTGGTTGCCACATGTACCCGAGTAGGTATGTTGCAGGATCTGCTTGCCCTCCTCAGGTGTGACGCAGTGCATGAGAACTCCGGATGCGCTTTGACGATGTAAGTCTTCTCTGACTTGGGTAAAGCCGAACAAGGTACCCGAACCTTGCATTAGCAGAGGGTTCGGCTGGCGACCCTCATGGGGCGTACCCTATCCAACAGAGTTATAGCCAAGCTAGGCACCCGAACCTTGCATTAGCATAGGATTCGGCTGGCGACCCTCATGGGGCGTACCCAACCTGACAGAACCGTGACCAAATAAGGTACCCGAACCTAGCATTAGCGTAGGATTCGGCTGACGACCCTCATGGGGCGTACCCTACTTAGCCGAGTGGTATACAGCCCCGACTGGCGCTGGGGGCCAATTGTTAGGTCCCATGGAGCGTAGTCGGGGAAGATGACATCCCGACTGGCGCAAGTACTCGGTAAGTAGCCCTCATGGAGCATCCCGAGTGTATTTCGGCAGACTTGTCCAGCCCCCGAGCGTAGGAGATAGGCTCGAAGCCCTGAGTTCCTGTCACGCATATCCGGAGCTGGGCCTGCAATATAAAAATATCGGATGAGTAGCATCTGATGATGAAATATCACCCGAATAAAATGTATTTTACAATGTATGTAAATACGTGTTCTTTCCTCTTTTTGATATTAATTTCCTCGAGTAGTTGACCCCTTTACGTTTAAGCACTCTGCCCGACTAGTCATAGCCCCCTAGCGTCGGGAGTTGGCTCATGGCTCTTTCCCAGGCACGCGTTTTGGGTGACTTGAGTTCGTCTTACATGGAGCAGAGTTTCACGGATCGAGATTTATGCTACTCGAGTACTTTTTGTAATCATTTAAGAGCAAAAACGGAAAAAGTAAATGCGCAGCTATACACCTATTAGGTGTAAGCGGATGTTTGTGGCACTAGCAAGGCCGAGTGAGGAGATGTTTATCAGAAAGCGACTTAGCTGTTCGGTATTTGGGAGTGGGGATGCCATCCTCGTGTTTGAGCTTGTGAGCCCGAGCATGTCACTTGTTGTTCTGATAATCCTCAGTTGTTGAAGGTCGAAGGCGGTCGTGACGACTGCCACAATGGAGCCGTCTGACTTGCGTTTGCGATTCCCAGCTTTAGTTGGGACCGCGTCGTCGGTGTCGTCCGCTTCTTCTGTCAGGGTGACTTGTTGTCATCGAGGGCCTCGGCAACAGTGTGGGCTGAGTCGGCGTACTTGTTTGCCATGTCGAATAGGGCCTTGACAGAGTTGGGAGCTTCCGCGTGAATTTGTCGATGAACGAGGTGTCTTTGACTCCTTTTCGAAAGGGGCGATGACGACCTCATCCTTGATGTTCGGGATTGAGTTCCTCTTCTCAAAAACCTCTTGATGAGTCACGAAGAGACTCGTTCTTCCTTTGACGCAACTGATATAGGTCGTACTCAGAAGATGGCTCTCGTATGTTCCCTGGAAATTGGTGATGAAACGTTCCCGGAGTTCTCCCCAAGAGCCGATTGATTGCTTGGGAAGTCCTGTTAGCCATGTCCTCGCTGAGTCGGCTAGAGCAACTAGGAGGTAGTTAGCCATGACTTTGTGGTCACCTCCAGTAGCTTGGATTGCAGAGTGTATGCTGTGAGCCAGGACTCGGGATCGGTCTTGCCGTCGTATTTTTTCGATGCTTGTAGGCTTGAAACCCCGACGGCCAGTCGACCTGTTGTAGCTCCTGGGTGAAGGCGGTATGCCTTCGTCTTCATGAGGACTCCGACCCCGACTACGGCGGCGAAACCGCTCGTGGTGGAGGCCGAAATTGCTCGTTCTCGTCTTCCAGTTGGCGTTGCTCGTCTTCTTCTCGTTCGCGGCGCCGAGCATTGGTGTCTGCCGAAGATCACGCCATAGTTGGCCTCGGAGATCCCGGTTGTCCCGACGGTCACTTCGACGTTGCCGGTTGTTGTTTGGGTTGCCGAATGACGTTTGGCGTGACTCCGTGTGCAGCTGACTAGAGCCGGCCACTCGGCGTCGCTTTGAGGTAGACGAGACTGCCATTGGGGATGCCGACCGGTTGGTCGGTATGAGGGTATCTCCCGACTGTTGGTGCTGCTGACATGCAGCAGCGGTAAGCATGGCTTTTATCCTTGCGATCGTCGGGGTGGCCTGATGATCAGGCCCAAGCTGGACTGTGTCCAGTAGGGTTGCAGCGGCCACGATGTTCTGTTGGGGAGTAACGAAGACATCGTGGTCGCCGACTCGGGTTTGGAGGATTTGCTGCTGAGCGGTTTGCTCAGCCTTGCGTAGATCGTCGTTGCGGGCGTGCAGGCGTCTTGCTTCTTCCTCCTGTTGTTCTTGCAGTCGGCAGGCCTCCTCCTCTTGTGCTCATGTCGTCGGCATGATTCCTGAATAGGAGTAGAGCCTCTGGATGCCATGAAAATTTCTCGCGGCGGAGTGAAGCTTGCCGAGCTGGTATCCGACTTGGAGTCGGAATCCGACTGGGAGTCGTAGTCCGACTGAGAGTCATAGTCGGAATAGTTGATGGGGGTGATTACAACTCCGACCTCCCTAGATCCGATCTCGAGCGGCTCGGAGCCGTATCCGAGTCGAACTCAAGGGGATCGGGTTTGCCGCGTCGGATGTAGATTGTAGATATCCACGGCGTCGCTGAGTCCGAACGGGAAGTTGACGATCTCTTCCCTTCTCGGCCCGATCTCGGCCGGCTCAGAACCGAGTCCGAGTCGAACACTGAAAGGAAGAGTTGTCCCTGGACTCGGGCGTATTGGAGATCGCCGCAGCATGTCGTCGAAGATTGCCGCAGCGTCGTGTGGGCCGACTGGCGCGGAGTCAGCTGGTTCCTCGGCCGGTTGGATCGGGTCCGTGTCGGCCGGGGTGAGATTGCCGATCTGGTCGGCGACGAAGTCAAGGCTTCTGAATGCGATTGTATCTCCGGGGGGGAGTTTGCCGCCGTCGACTTCGGTTGCTGGATCCATCGAGCTTGTAGATGTAGATCGCGCCGAAGCCCCTACCTGGCGCGCCAACTGTCGATGTTTTACACCGGCAATAAATATATGGGGCTACTCGGCGGATGGAAACTCGGTGGATTGCAAAGGAACACAAGGAAATTTTATACTGGTTCAGGCCCTCGATGTGAGGTAATACCCTACGTCCAGTTTGTATGTATTCCTTTGAGGATATACGGTGGTAGTTCTGATGAACTGTATGGCCGTGTGCTTCTATGAGCTCTTCTGCCCTCATGGGGCGCCCTGCCTCCCCTTATATACTGGGGGACAAGGTTACAAGGTAGGAGTCCCCATCGGATTACGACTAGGAGATCTCCCCTTAGAGATATAACGTACCCGACTAGGACTGTATATTCCTTTCTATACAAGGCGAAGTCTGCCGAATCTAGCTATATCTCTAATTACAAGGCTAGGCCCATCCTCTATCCGAGTGGCCCATATGCTTGTCATGAGGTACCCGGGGCCCATGGCACCCACACAATCACCACGTCACAGGGAGTCTAGGTATGACTCTTGCCATAATGAGTCCTTGATGGTCTTCGTTGTAATGGTTCTCTGCCTCTTGACTCTGTTTTGTTCTTTCTTTGCTCCAAGCAGAAGATAGTCGACCGCTCAGAGAAGGTGAACAGGGTCTTGTCCTAGCTTGCCCCCCATCTCCAACAATGGGGCCAGCTCCAAGTTGCCAAGGCCTACTTGGAGCGGTCTAGTTAGGAGAGGGAGACCTGGCTGAAGGGGGCAGTCGACCAGCTCAGGGATGAAAAATGGGATCTAGCCGAGAGGATCAGAAGTAAGTTTTCTGTACTTGTCTTCCCGAATAAATCCCAAGTATACTTCTCCAGCTTTGTTGTTTCCCAACTGCCCGGTTAAGTCTTGACTGTAATCTCGAGTTCTTGACTATTCTGATATACAGCCCTCGAAGCCGAGTTGAAGACCCAGACGGAGGAAAAAAGACAACAAGAACTTGAGATGAAGAAGGTTAAAAAGGATAAAACTGAACTGGAGAAGGCCAAAGCCAAAGTAGGGGCCGACTACGAAAGTAAGCTTTCCCTCTGACAATAACCTTAGCCAATCCTCTTGTTACTCCGACTGCAATTTTGGCTGACAAGCATATCTATCAATGAATCTGAGCAGCTTCAAGAGGCAATGCCCAAACCTAGTTTTAGGCCATTGCAGCAGAGATTAAGGTTGTCAAGGAGTCATGGGAGATTCTTGCCAAATCCATGAAAGGGCTCCTTGATGTTATGGATCCTCACTACGTTAGGACCAGCTCCAATACAATCTCCCAGGTTCATGCTCGTCTCAACCAAGCCCCGAGTATCTTGAAACAGTACTTGGATGAGCGCGTAGATGTTGGCGTGGCCAAGACCCTGGCCATGACCAAGTCAATCTACCCTAGGGTAGGCCTTGAGGCCATCGGAGAGGGGTTTGCTGAAGAGACAACGCCTAAGGAAGCACTGGAGTTGATTACCCAGGCGAGGCCAACTGCGGAAGCGATCACAAAGGACCTGGCATGTAAGAACAAACCATCATGCAGTCGGTGTATATAAAGCTTTTGTAAAGACACGTGTAAAGATATGTACAATGCCACCGAGTTCTTGGTTTTACTTAGTTATCATTAGCTTTACCCGACCATATATTCTGCGCCAAGTTGATCTATAGGAACTTAATAAAATCATTCACCTCAGAAGCTATACTCGGGCAAATAAAACACAGTTGTTGTAAAACTTCATAACTTAGTTAAAACAAGCTCGTATGTTATTGACAAAGCAAATATAATACATGTAGCCCCGACTCACTACTCGGTTGAAACAAGCAATGTAGTGAGTCAGAGAAAAAACTTTATACAAAGGTATAAAACTTAGGTATAGAAAGGACGTAGCTATTCTATATTCCATGCATTGCCGACTTCGGTGCCCTAGTCGATAGGCACCTGGCCGAGTAACCTCAGCGATAATAAACGGCCCTTCCCATAGGGAGGATAGTTTATGCCTGTCTTTGGTGGTTTGTTTTTTTCTCAAGACGAGAACCCTGACCAAAAAGGCGCGGCCACGGACATTCCGACTATGATAGCGACGCAAGCCTTGGAGATACCTTGCCGACTGGATTATTGCGATGTCCCTAGCTTCCTCCAACTGATCAAGTTGAACCAGTCGGATATCATTGGATCTGTCTTCTGAGTAGGCCCGAACTCGCGGAGAGCCAAACTTTAACTCAGTTGGTAGCACAGCCTCAGCACCATAGACTAGAAAGAAAGGGGATTGTCCTGTTGTCCGACTAATCGTGGTTCTTAGAGACCAGAGAATAGATGGGAGTTCTTGTACCCACCGCCCTGCATATGGCTGTAGTCAGTCAAATATCCTGGCCTTGATACCTTGTAAGACCATGCCATTGGCATGCTCAACTTGCCCATTGCTCCGCGGGTGTGCCACATATGCAAAACAGATCTTGATGCCGAAGTCGTCATAGAAATCTTGAAATATGCCGCCCGTGAACTGAGTGCCATTGTCCGTTATGATGCGGTTAGGAACCCCGAATCGGTATAATATACTCATGATGAAGTCCTTTGCTCTTGCCGCTGTTATGGTATCAACGGGTTTTGCCTCAATCCACTTCGTGATTTTATCCACTGTGATGAACAAGTGTGTGAATCCTCCTGGCGCTTTCTTGAAAGGCCTGACCATGTTAAGCCCCCATACTGCAAAGGGCCAAGAGATTGGGATGGTTTAAAGTTCTTGGACTGGGAGTTTTGTTTGTCTTGCATAGAATTGACAGCCCTCGCATGTGCGAACTATGCCCTTAGCATCTATTACTGCTGTTGGCTAGAAAAATCCCTGCCTGTAAGCCTTTCTGACTAATGTCCTAGATGCGGCATGGTTGCCACATATGCCCAAGTGGATCGATTGCAGAATTTACTTGCCCTCGCCAGGTGTGACGCAGCGCATGAGGACTCCAGATGCACTTCTTCGGTACAGGTCTTCTCCGACAACTAGGAAACATTTGCTTCGACGTTTGATTTGTTCGGCTTGAATGCGATCTTCTGGGAGTTCATCATCCAAGAGGAATTTGAGAACAGGAGTCCGCCAATCTTGAGATATGATCAATACTTCTTCTGTTGCCGGGGTAGGTTCAGCCCCCGAGTCTTCTGGTACTGGTTTCTTCTTGACCAATGGCTCCATTAGTTGTTCGACGAAAATCCCAGTCGGAACCACCTCTCTCTTGGATCCCATGTTAGCCAGTTCATCTACAACATCATTGTATTGTCGTAGGACATGAGTTATCTCCAGCCCGTCGAACTTGTTTTCTAGCTTTCTGACCTCCTGACAGTACGCCACCATGGTATCGTCGAGACATGTCCAGTCTTTCATGACTTGGTTAACCACAAGTTGGGAATCCCCACGCACAACCAATCGGCGGATGCCAAGTGATACAGCAATGCGGAGCCCGTGGATGAGCACCTCATACTCGGTGACATTGTGGGAAGCCGGAATGTAAATTTGGAGAACGTACTTGAGTTTTTCACTGGTGGGTGACGTCAGTTCGATGCCGGCCCCAGCGCCGCCGATCCGTAGAGAACCATCAAAGTACATGGTCCAGTACTCTAGCTTGTCTGTCATTGTAGTCGTCTGAACTTCTGTCCACTCAGCCACAAAATTGGCTAGAGCTTGAGATTTGATTGTTGTCCGTGGTTGAAGGTGATGTCGAATGCCATCAACTCGAGCACCCATTTAGTGATTCGGCCGGTGGCCTCATGGTTGTGCAGGACGTCCCCGAGTGGATACGATGTGACCACCATGACTTGATGTGACTAGAAATAGTTCACCAGCTTCCGAATAGTGATGAGTAGGCCGTATAGCAACTTCTGGACCTGAGGATATCTCATCTTTTAGTTGCCTAGGACCTCACTGACGAAGTAAACTGGCCGTTGAATTTTTTGTATATGACCCGGCTCGGATCGCTCGACCACCAACACCGTTGTCGATGTTTTACACCGGCAATAGAACTATAGGGCTACTCGGCAAGGGGAAACTCGGTGGATTGCAGAGGAACACAAAGAGAGTTTATACTGGTTCAGGCCCTTGAGGTGAGGTAATACCCTACGTCCAGTTGTGGTGTAATTCCTCTGAGATGTTTGTCGATCAATGATCCCGTCACCCCTTGAGGGGCACCCTGCCTCCCCTTATATACTGGGGGACAGGGGTACATGATAAGGATCCTAGCCGGATACAGCCAAGGGATTTCCTTCTTAGAGATAGAAACCTATCCGACTAAGACTGCTATTCCTTAAAGTTCAAGGTAAGGCCTGCCGGGTGCTATCTTATCTCTAATTACATGATTCAATCCATACTCTATCCGAGTGGCCCATATACTGGTGATGAGGTACCCGGGGCCCATGGCCTCCACAGTAGCCCCTGAGACCTTCATAGTTGAGTCACAGCTAATGCCGAGTGCTCATCCTCCACGGTGAAGATTGCCCGAGTGCGATGCTCCCGAGTACTCTTTGTCCGAGTAGGTCTTCTTCCCGAGTCCTGCTTCATGTCAGCTGGCAGCGAGGCTATGAAGGGCTTCATGCAGATACATGGATAGTGTGCGCCGAATAGGCGCACCTATTAGGTGTAGCCCCCGACTTTGTGCTTAATTGTGGAGACAATTAAACATAAAGTCAAAGATCTTTAACCTGGAAGTCTTTCCCGAGTAGATTACTACTGGTATATGAGACTCTTCGGTATCATGTCAACCGGAATATGATTTATGGTCTTGCCGAGTAGGAAACTACTCGTATGTAGGACTCTTCGACTTCATGTCAGTCAGAATGTGTGTTTATAGTCTTGCCGAGTAGGATGCTACTCGTATATGGGACTCTTCAGCGTCATGTCAGCTGGAAAAGGGGGGTTTATAGTCTTTCCCGAATGGCGTCCAACCTAGAAGTTAGACTCCTCCGCGTTATGTCAGCGGGAATAAGAAATTTATAGTCTCTCCCGAGTAGTGCACTACTCGAAAGTTAGACTCTTCAGCATCATATCGGATGGAATGATGTTGCTCATGGCAACTGATGGCCACGCATGTAGGCCGAGTACCACTTTTATGAAAATAAATCCACGGCGTGGTCAGGTGTACTCGAGAAAGATACCTGTATCCCCAATTTTAATGAAGACCAGCTTGTGATCCTTATAAGGATATATCCTGGAGACCTGGTGGATAAAACAGATACCCAAACATATATGTTTAGCAATAAGGCTCTCATGAAGCATATCTGTTTACCTCATCGGCTCCTGTTAGTAGCACCAGCGCTATAATTTCAACTCAACCTGCGGGCGGCCCACATGGAGCATGCTACTGTAGGAATTCATATCTTGATGGCCCAACACCGACTGTGTACGCCCAAGCCCATTTAGTTGGTACAAGCTCTATAAATAACGGGGAGAGAGAAAAAGATTCCTTCATCTTCCCCAAATCAGCCAATCATTTTGTCTTCCATCTCCGTGCCAAAATCGCGCCTTTTGCTTGGCTAGGGTTAGCTGCTACTGCTGTTCCCTGCTCGAACTCGGGCGATTCCAGTCCGCTTCGCCTGTTCCAAGCCCCCAATTTGCTTTTCCCCCAAATCTTTCCGCTCCCAACCATGCCGAAAGTTTCGGATCTTGCGGGTGCGCCGGAGAATGCTTGGCCGACTTCGATTGTGGCTCAGTGAAACTGAGGCTGCTGGAGAGTGAATTGAAGTTGCCCAGTCAGGAGGTGATCCGTTGGGGGCCGGCTAAGGGTGAGTCGGTCCCAAATCCCCAATCTGGCGAAACAGTAGTTTTTGCCTCTTTTTTCTATCGGGGTTTGTGCCTTCCCTCTTCCGATTTCTTCCGCCGCATCCTTGACTTCTATAGGCTAGAGTTGGTGAATTTGAATCCCAACTCGATTCTTCAGATCTCCATATTTGTTACTCTCTGCAAGTGCTTTTTGGTGTGGAACCCCACTTTAATTTCTTTAGGCATCTATTCCACATCAAACCCCAGCCCTCTAAGAACAATGTCAATGTGATTGGGGGGCTGGTCTCCAGTTGAGGAGTGATAGGAAGAAAACATATCTTGATCTCCCCTTGAAATCTTCCCTACAAGGCTGGCACAAGGAGTGGTTCTATTGCGCAGATCTGGCTCCCTCCTTGCGTCCATTCACCGGCTTGCCACCGGTAGTTTTACCAAATTGGTCAGCAGATCCAACCTTTGAGGAGATGGGCCAAGTGCATCAATTACTAGAGAAATTGGACAAGCTTAAAGAAGCTGGCCTGACCAGGCCTTGGGTGACGCGGTGTTTCTTGACTCGGCGCATCTAGCCACTGAAGCTGAGGAGCGCTTTCGGTTGGGATTTCCAAGGCAAACTTGATCCTGACCGAGTAAGCCACAAGTCGGCCAATAAGTTGAAGGTAACCAAGACCCTGTTTGGTTACTTCTCCGAGGGGCTGATTGAGACCGAGGACGATAAACGCCGGATTGCTGCTTATAGCTTCCTTAGGGGCTGCCCCAAGGTAATCTTTGTCCCTCATCTGTGTCGAATGCCAGTGGGTCCGTATGTGTGATTGCCCAGCATTATGTGGTAGATGTTGTTGAATCTTTTGTAGGAATGCGTGGAGTTCGATGAAGACTCCCACCCGTTGTCAGCCGTCAAGTCGAAGAAGAGGCCGAGGAGCCCCCCTGTTGCCCAACCCAACTCCAAGAGAGCCGGGAAAAAACTTGTTTTGTATTGGGGCGACGGGGCCATGATGCCCCGCGCTATGGCAGGAAGCCTGAAGATAAAGGACACCGTCACCGCGGCGCCCAAGCGATCAAGTCCTAGATTGGGACTTGTACGGCCGAGCTCGGGCTTGCCGAGCCCAGCAAAGGTGCCGCCGAGTGCACGATCTGAGCGGGATCCACCAAGCACACAGTTGCCCGAGTCGGCTACGCACTAACGGGACTGCCTCTAGTGCCTCACCTCCGCCGACTGATTCACCAGCGGGCCGACAACCGGGGGTAGTGCTCCGCCAGGACCCGGATCGCCCGGCAGGAAACTGAAGTTCTCCAAGAGGTATGCTGCGCCGAATCTTCTAGGATTCTTGTCTATTGCTGTAGTGCGTTGATGTGTGTTTCGCCATGCAGGAAGCATGCCAATATCGATCTCAAGGAGACCACACCGACTGCTCCCCCTGAAGAGCCCACCCCAACGGAGCCAGCGCCCGCGAACACACCCGCTGAGCCGGTGGTACCCCCAGTCGCAAAGACTGAGGTGGTCCCAACCGCAAGGGGTACCGCTGGGCCGCTGACCAAGGGGCAGTTCTGAGGTCGCTGCCCCAGCCCCTGAGCCGACGCCTGCTGTCGAGGCCGTTGTCGGAGCCCCCAAGTCAACCCCTGAGGCCGCAAAGAACGCCGATGTGGGGGCTGGGATCCCATCTCCATCATGGTCGTCGTCATCGTTGTCACTGCCGCTGGAGATCCTGAACATTCCTCGGATTGAAGCTCCTTTGCGTAGGCTCCCTCGGACGTTCACCTGGATGGCGCCCGACAGAACCGTGAAGAGTTTCAGGCTTGATGAGGCCGCAGCAAGAAGGGAACGCGAAAGCTTGCTTCGCGCCGCCATCACCGGGTCCCAAGGAGTCGGGGTATAATTCTTGTGGCAGAGTCGTGGTGGTCTTCTCGTTTTGACGTCTGACTCCACTCTTGGCTTATTCTTTCCTTGAGCAGAAACTATCAATCGCAATAAGGAGATGACCGAGATCTTGGTCGAAATGGCCCCCCACCTCATGGAATTAGAGCATCTCCAGGCGTTGAAGGCCAAGATGGAGGAGTGCCACGCGGGGAGGGAAGCTTGGCTAAAGGATGCCGCCACCCAGCTCAGGGATGAAAATTGGGCCCAAGCCGCGAAGATTGGAGGTAAGTCCCCCGAATGCGTCTTCCCGACTGAACTCTTGATGTACTTCTCTAGCCATGTTGTTCCCGACTGCCCAGTTGTGTCTTGGCTGCGCGGTCGAGTTCTTGACTAATCTGTTGTGTAGCCCTTAAAGCCGAGTTAAAGACCCGAACAGAGGAGGAAGCCTAGCTGAAGAAGGCCGAAGAAGCCAGAGCCAGGCTTGAGAAGGCCAAGGCCGACCTGACAAAAACCAACGCCGAGCTCGAATGGGAAAAGGCCGAGTTAAAAGAGGCCACCGGTCAAGCTCGACGAAGAAAAAGCTGAACTGGAGAAAACCGTAGACAAGTGGGAGGCGGACTACGAAAGTAAGTCCCCAACCTGACCGTGATCTTAATGAATCCATTAGTCATTCCATCTGCAACCGAGCCTGACAAGTTTACTTGCTGGTGGACCTGGACAGACATGAGAGCCAATGTCCAGGCCTAGTATTGGTTCTACACAGAGGAGATAAGAGTCATCAAGGAGTCACGGGAAGCCCTCGTCAGGTCCGTGAAAGGGCTCATTGACCTGATAGATCCCAGCCCAATGGGAACCAGTTGCAGACAGGATCCCCCAAATAGAGGCGCGTCATTGAGGATCGCACCGAGTGCCAGTGAAGAAGTACTCGCCGATGAGCATGTTATTGCCGGCTGCCCAGACACCTCGGCAGATGACCAAATCCATCTACCCAGGGAAGACATTGAAGCCCATCGGGGAGGGTTTGCCGATGTGAGACGACGCCCCGAAGAGGCACTGGAGCTGAGTTGCTCGGCGAAGCCGACTGCTGATGATAATTACCCGAACCTGGGTCTGTAGTTGCAGAATCAATGTAGTTGGTATGTATGAATTTTGTGGAAACATGTGTAAATATATTGACTGCCACCAAGTTATCACTCAGTCTCATAGCTTACTGGACCATGTAAGTCTACGCGAGTTATCTTCAGAACTTTAATAAAAATCGTCAATGTAAGAAGCTGTACTCGGGCAACACGCGACAGTCGTAGTAAAGCTTCGTAACTGGAGTAGGATAAGCGCGCTATATTATTGACAGAACACATATTATACATGCAGCCCCTGCTCACTAACTCAGTTGATCGGCGTGGTGAGTCAGAGAAATTGTTACAACATGAAAAATTATTAAAACTCAGGTATAGGAAGGACATAGCGGTTCATGTCCTGAGGTGCCGATGGACGCCAAATCTTCGGTCTTCAGTCGGTAGGCTGCCTGGCCGCATGACCTCAGGCTTATAATGAACGCGCCCTTCCAAATTGGAGATAATTTGTGCCGGTCCTGTTGGTGGTTTGTATTTCCTCAAGACGGATCCCCACCAAAAAAAGGCGCAGCCACGGACATTGTGGTTGGGGTAGCGACGTAGCTTGAAGATACCTTTGCGACTGGATGGTTTGCGTGTCCTTGCTTCTTCTACTAGTCTAGGCTTATGACCAGTCAGATATTTGAGACATCTTCTAAGTAAGCCCGGACTCGGGAGAGAGTCGAACTATAACTCTATTCGTAGCATAAGCCCCTTCGGGGGGGGGCCCCCCCACCGGTAGACAGGAATAGGGATTGCCCTTTGCCACTAACCGTGGTGCTGAGGACCAAAGAACGATGGGGATTTTCTGACCCACGCGCCCAGCGTATGTTGTAGACTCAGGCCCTCGAATAATCCTGGGCGCTTATGCCTTTGTATAAAGACCACCTACCTTGCTCGTTCGGACTGGCGTTGACTCCCAGTGGATGCGATGCATTGCCATGCATGCCATAGGCAGAATCTTATGCGAAATCCTTGGCAAGAAGTCTTGAATATGCTGCCACGGCCGTGAACTGCGATACCCGTTGATCTTGGATGACTGACGGTTAGGACCCACCCCGAAAACAACGATAACGATACACAATCTGTTGTGCAGTATATCTCATGAGAAGTCCTTAAAGTATGCTGCGTGCCGAGTATAGTTGCAACAGGTGTTCCCTCAAATCCACCTGTAGTGAATTATCCACCGCCACGCGACGAATAAAATGTTGTGTGCTGTGAACCCTCCTTGGCACTTTCTAAAGGCCCGACCCATGTCGAGCCCCCATACTACGAAAACAATGCCAAGAAGGATCAGTTTGGAGTTCTTTGCGGCTAGGAGATTGTTGTCTTGCAAGATTTGCATAGACTAGCAACCCCGCACTCAGTGAAACAATGTCCTTCGTTAACTGCTGTGGGCCTGAAAAATCCTGCCGAGTAAGCCTTTCCGGACTAACGTTCCTTGATGCTGGCATGGTTGCCACATATAATGCCCAGTGGATCGACTGCAGGATCTGCTGCCCTCCTCGTGGTGACGCAACGTGTGAGGACACCGGATGCGCTCCTTCGGTACAGGTCTTCTCAACTAGTAGGAAGCTTTTGCTTCGACGCTGATCTGCTCGGCTTGACTGCGATCTTCTGGGAGTTCGTCATCCAGGAGATTTGACAACAGGGCTGGCCAGTCTTGACATAGTGCAAGCACCTTGTTTTGTAGCTGGGGTAGGTTCGCCTCCCGACTGCTTCGGCGCCAGTACAGAGTTTCTTCTATGACTGATGGCTCCATGAGTTTGCTCGAACAAAGATTCCAGTCAGAACGCTTCTCGCTTGATCCCATTTTGCCAGCTCGTCTGCCGCAGTCGTGTGTTATTGGCGCAGGACATGTGTTATTTCTAGCCCGTCGAACTTGTTTTCTAGCTTGCAGACCTCCTGACAGTATGCCGCATGTCCTTTCGATTGTCGAGATAGGTTTCTAGTCTTTCATGATTGGTTTCACCACGAGTTGAGAATCCTCTGCGCACAACCAGTCGACGTATGCCGAAGTGATAAGCAATCCGGAGCCCGTGGATAAAGTGCCTCGTACTCGGCGACGACATGGATACCACTGTGGAACGGGAAGGGATTTGTTAAAACGTACTTGAGTTTTTCACCGGTGGGGGGGATGTCAATATGACTCCGGCCCGGCGCTGCCGATCCGTAGAGAACCGCATCGAAGTACATTGTCTTAGTACTCTAGCTCGTCTGTTGATGTAGGTAGTTGAAACTTCTGTCCACTCGGCCACCGAAACAGTCAGCATAGAGCATGTGATTTAATTGCTGTCCGTGGCTGAATGGTGATATCGAACGCCATCAGCATCGGACGTAGCGAGTCCCATTTAGCGATTTCAGCCGGTGCCCTCGCGGATTATGAAGGACATCCCCGAGTGGGAACGATGTAACCACCGTTACTTGATGTGCTTGAAAGTAGTCACCAGCTTCCGGACTGTGATGAGTAGGCATTTATAACAGCTTCAGGACCTGCGATATCTCTGTCTTCGAGTCGGCAAGGACCTCGCTGACAAAGTAAAACTGGCCATTGTATTTTCTGGGATGTGACCCTGTTCGGATCGCTTCTCTTTGACCACCAGCATCGTGCTGGCTACCTGAGTGGTTGTCGCCACAGATACAGCATTAGCGGTTCTTGGCAGGGCATAGGTGACGCCAACACGGAAGGTGATGTAGAGAAATTGTTCTTGAAGTCTTCGAAGGCTTCCTGTTGGGCACTACTGTCCGAAGTCCATTGAAATTGTCTGCCTTTTGAGTAGCTTGAAGAAGGGCATATCCCGTTCGCCCAGTCGAGAAATAAATCGGCTCAGTGCTGCCATGCAGCCTGTCAGCTTTTTAGACGTCCTTGCGTTAGTCGGGGAGAGCTGTTCATATAGGCGTCAGTGACTTTCTCCGGGTAGCCTCGATTGCCACGATGTGAGACGATGAAAGCCGAGTAGCTTGCCGGATGGCCACTCCGAAGGCGCATTTTTCCGGGCTTCAACTCCATTCTAAATCGTCGAAGGATTATGGAAGGTTTCTTCTTCTAGGTCAGCGATGAGGTCTTTTTTTGGACTGTCTTGATCACCATGTGTCGGCTCGACGTAGGCTTCCACGTTGCGCTCGATCTGAGTGCGTTTGCAGACACCGCTGAATTGCCCGTTGATAGGTTGCTCCGCATTCTTCAAAACCGAACGGCATTGGATGTAGCAGTACGCTTCTAAACGGCGAGACACGTGATAAAAGATGTCTTTAAGCAGTCTTCCTCCCTCAGGCTGATTTGATGGTATCCCGAGTAGCAGTCGAGAAAGCTGGAGTAGGTCACACCCGGCCGTGGAATCTACCACCTGATCTATCCTGGAAGACCAAATGGGTCCTTGGGGCACGGCCTTGTTGAGATCGGTGTAGTCGACGCACATGCGCCCCATTTACCGTTTTTTCTTCCAGACCAGAACTGGGTTAGCAGCCAATCCGGGTGAATAAGACCTCCTTGCTGAAACCCGGCTGCGAGAGCTTTGGTGATCTCCTGCCGGATAGGCATCCTTTTGCGGTCTTGAGCGAAGCGCCGCAGCCCGTTGTTTGACTAGCTTGGCATCTGTCTTCACATTTAGGGCGTGCTCAATCACCTCCCTTGGCACGCGCCCGCATTGTCGGAAGTTCCCATGCGAAAGATATGTTATTGGGCTTTGTAGGAAGGTGAATGGGATGCGTGTCTTCCTATTTGCCAGGGTCGAGTTCGCGTCCTGACTAGGGCAGTCTCATGGAGGTCGAAAGGGCCATGGGGATCTTCTTCGTGTTAGAGTCCGCTGAAATTCCCGACTTGCCGCCTTTTTTGCCGGAACTTGAATCTTGCTTCGACTTCAGTTGACGGCTTGCCAAATGCTATCGCGCCCGACTGCCGCCTCTTGTGATTGAGCCTGTTCGCAGCTCTCCTTGTCGCAGGTGAAGGCTTGCTTGATGTCGTGCGGGAAGAGGACTCCTGCTGGCCCAGGCATCTTGAGCACCAATACATGTGTAGTTGCGGTATTTATGGCGGCATGAATTTGGCGAGTGCTGGTCGTCCAGTTCGCGTTGGTACAATGGTCTCAAACAGTTCGGCAACCTCAAAGCAGACGTTTTCCATGCGGAAGTTATCCCGCGTGCCGAAGGTTACTGGCAATGTGATCTGCCCGAGTAGAGTTGATGATAGGCCAGGAATTATCCCAGGGAAGGGTGCAATACTCGGCTATAGTTCTAAACGAGGGATCTCATTCGTCCAAAGTCTGCTGGTGAATAAGATGTTGAGCGGCGCTACCTCCGTCGATGAGGGTTTTCTTCAGCCTGATGTTTCTGACGACCGGGTCTAGGACGAGTGGATAACGTCTCGGGTGAGAAACCCGATCTGGGTGATCTGCACGATTGAAGGTAATGGCCATCTTTGACCAGCGCAAGTACTGGGGGGTGTCCGTCGTAGAGACCATATTGATGTCGCATGCTGATAGCTTCTGTTTGCGCTTGGACTCGTACGCGGACGGCCCTCTGAAAATATGGTTGAGTTCGGCCTGAGGATCTTGGAAATCGTCGGCCGGACCCTGATCTGGCTTGTCTTTGTCCTTGTCGGCGCCAGATGATGAAGCCTACTCGGAGGCAAACTTCTTAAGTATGTAGCAATCTTTGGCTGCGTGCTTGCCCTTGGGGTGGAAGGGGCATGGCCCGCTCATGACCTTCTGATAGTCGTTATTCCGCTGGGGCCACGACCGAGTGCGCTCCATGTTGGCCACCGCGGTGTCCAACTTCCGCTTGCGGCTGCCGGACTTGTTTTGAGACGGCTCGTTGTCGGCTTTCGCCTTCTAGTCTTTCTGTCAGGACTCCTTCTTCTCGTCGAGGGCCTCTGCGACCGCTTCAGCCGAGTCGGCGTATTTGTTGGCCATATCGAAAAGAGCCCGGACAGATGGTGGTGGCCATATCGATAAACGAGGCATCTTTTACTCCCTTGTGGAAGGCAGCGATGACGGCCTCGTCTCTGATCATTGGGATCTTGTTGCGCTTCTCAGAGAACCTCTTGATAAAATCTCATAGAGACATGTTATTCTTCTGGTGCAGCTGATAAAGATCGTGCTCTGAAGACGGCCTCTCGTAGGTCCCCTGAAAGTTAGCGATGAACCGCTCCCTGAGTTCTCCCCAGGAACCGATCGACTGCCTCGGAGCCCTGTCAGCCATGTCCTCACCGAGTCGGCTAGCGTGACTGGGAGGTAGTTAGCCATGGCTTTGTTGTCGCCCCCAGCAGCTCGAACCGCTAGGGTATTGTAACGCCCAGAAATTCGCATCGAAATTCTGAACATTAATGTGTAACAAATCCCTGTCTAGGAAAGCCAGGGTACACAAATCTAAGTTGCCATACAGAGAGTCTTACAAACAGAGTCAAATTATATTACAAAAATGCAGCAGAAAAAGGTAAAGATAGTCTATAAATAGCAAGTCCATTGGCAGCGTCCATTCCCACAAGCAACTTGACGGCGGAGCCAGCCTATTCCTCAGGATGATCTTCGTCTGACGCGTTCTCCAACATTGGGAGGAAATTGGAGCAAGGCTGAGTACCACCCACAGTACCAAACAAATCACACCCACAATTATGCATATGCACATGGTACAAAAGTGGGATAGGGTTTGTTTTGCATAAAAGCAGTTGCAAACAGTAGTAGTCCGCAAACAGTCAAAAGATTGATTAATTTCACCATATTAATTCTCTGCTAATTAACGTACCCCACATTAACCAGGCCCAACCATTCCCAACTGATTGACACTACACCACGTCAACCAGTCTCCACTGACAAACGCTACACCACGTTCACCAGACACCTCCGGGTACCGTTACACCACGTTACCCGGACACCACTGATTAACGCTACACCACGTTAACCAGTCACCACTGGACAACGTTACACCACGCTGACCGGCTTTTCCTAATCAATGCTACACCACATTGACCAGGCCACGCTGATGGAAGTTACACCACGACCACCAGGCGTCACTGATGAGAGTTACACCACACTCACCAGTCTCCACCGACTACGTTAAACCACGCTAACCGGTCACACCTGGTCAACTCAACCACGTCGATCGGACTCAACACCTTCCACAACACCAGTTTGATAAAACCGGATTAATTATTTAGGGTGAGACTAATCACGGCGAGTCTTGGCCAATGTGCCCATAACCGCGGGCGCGGCTATTCAAACAGTTTTACTCTGATCAGAGGTGTACAACTGTACCCACAAGACACAGCCCCACACATGTTCCCGTGTGCCAGTACATCACCACGATGTCCCATGAGAGGCTGTGATAGGACCGTTCATGAAACCCCTCCCTAACCATCCACACCACGCTGAGGTTGCACCTGCCGACAGGGCACGCCATATTTGCCAGGCTACCCCCCTTGCGCCACGGTGAATCCGATAGCCGATCAACCCTACCCCGGGCCGACCCAACTCCATCCCGCTCACCCTGTTCTTCGGTGCCTAGGAGAGGGAGAAGAAACGCTTCGAGCCCAGCCGTTGCCCACGCCGGCTTGTGGAAAGTATGGGAAGTTGCCCAAGTGGTTCCCGTGAACCGGTCCTTAATTGCCATGGGTGTGACAAGCAAAACCATACACCCACAACCCACCATTTAGGTCAAGTTTTAATAATTTAACATCAGCCTAGCCAAAGTCTCACTTTTGCGACATGGAGTCGAATCATATAAAAGAAATAATATTTAATTCCCTTGTGAACTAGGTTGCTAAGCATGGCTAAGCATCCTAAGAACTGTAATCTAATCACATTATTACCTAGGTGACAAGGGTTCAACTTTCAAAACTATGGCTAAGTCCTAACATTGCATAGGTAATAACCACCCACATGAAATATTAAAATAATGCAGTTTATTTGAGTAAACAAAGCAATTTAGTGAAAAATAGGTACAAAGTGATCAAAGTAACAGTGCGACTTGCCTTGCTCTAGCTCAAGGTACACTGCTACGATCTCGAAATACGCGGGAGAATTACCGGCGTCGGATTCTACAACAAACAATGCATAAACAATTAAAAACAGTACATGGGGCAATCAAACATGGGCTGAAAGTATTTTTAATGGATTCTTTGCATTTTTCTAGATTTAATGAAATTTGAATGGACTTAATTCGAGTTCGTATGAATTAGTTATGATTTATTGAAGTTTTACTGCTATTTTCAGTGTAAATATAATTAACAGGCGATTTATTGCGCATTAAACCGAATTAATGACGTCACCGGAGGGAGAGGCGGCATTGACCAACGGGCCCCACTGGCCAGCAGCGCACAGAGGCGGGCGCACGGTGGACCAAGTCCACCACGGCCGAGAGCGGGCACACCACGTGGCGCCACCGTGGGCAACCACGCGGGCGAGCGAGCGGGCAGCCCCGATCTGCCACCCGGCAGATCGGACGGCCCCGGGGAGCGGCGGCCGAAGCCGGCCATCCCAAGTGGGAGGCGGCAGCGCGCACGTGACCCGATGGTCGCCAGCGGCGACCACCCGGTGAGGCGGTGACCACATGGAGGGGCAGAATGGAACGGGAAAACGGAGGAGGGGGGTTCTCACCGGCGGCTCGCGACGTCACGAAGTCGACGGTGGCGACAAAAAAGCGGTGGCGGCATCAGGACGACATCGGCGACAAAGCTCCGACGGCAGGGAACGGGCAAGAGGCGGTTGCCGAGGTGTCCTGGAGGATGAGGAGGACAGAAGAGGAGTTAGGGTGAAGAATGGAGACGCGGCGCGGCGGGAATCACCGGCCGGAGAGGAGGTAGAGGGCCGATACTCACCGTGTGCGTGGGCGGGGCGGTCCGGCGGGCTTTGGCTTTCATGGAGTGGTGGCCGAGGTGCGGTGTGGCACGGCAGAGGTGATGGCAGTGGCGGTATGGCCTAGCGGCATCCAGAACAGCGGCGAGTAGTGGCCGGAGTCAGCGAAAAATGGGGGAGCTCGGGTGCGCGGTGGTGAGGGGGTTCTAGAGCACGGGGAAACTCGGTGTGTTGGGGGAAAAATGGAGGAGAGGGCGGAGGGGCTTTTTATGCAGTCGGCCGGGAGAGATCGAGGCTGAACGGCTCCAATCGCGCACGGGAGAGAGAGTGGCGGCATGGAGATCATGCGCGTGATTTGTGGGAGTGAGGGGGCATGGACGCCGAGGAACTCGGGGAGGTGGGGCGGACTCGGTCCGCGCCCGTTTGAACGAGTGCGAGCACTGGAGGAGGCAGGAGGTGGCGCCCGATCGGACGACTCTGGGGATTTTCCCCTTCGCCTGATTCGGACGGAGGAGGAAGACGATGCTGACAGGCGGGCCCGGCCTGTTAGCGGGAGGCGCGCGGGCGCAGGCGCGGGCGCGGGCGCAGGCACGGGCGAGGGGAACCGGCCTACGGGCGCGCAGGGAGGGAGGCCGGCACAAGAGCGGGCCGCCGGCCCAACAGAAGAAAAAGAGAAAGGAAAATGGAAAAAGATTTTCCGGGACGATTTAAATTCCGATAAGCGTTTTTGATTTATTAAAAATAGTTCCTGTGTTCTGAAAATTCCACTAAAAATCCAGTTAATGTAGTTTGGCACAGAGAATACAAGAAAAATATTCCCGGCCACGATAATTTATTATCTTGCATTTTACACCTTTAATTAATTCCTCTAGCCTTTTTAAATTTATTTTCTTGGGTATTTTTCTCAGGTATAATTTTGTGTGGCTAAAGTCAGGGTGTGACAAACCTACCCCGCTTAAACAGAATCTCGTCCCTGAGATTCGGAAGTGCTAGCGAAGAGATGGGGATGGGTGGACTTCAATTCGTCTTCTCGCTCCCAAGTGGCTTCTTCTTCTGAATGGTGACTCCACTATACCTTGCAGAATCTGATCACCCGGCTCTTGGTGTTTCTTTCGCTGATTTCCAGCATTCATATTGGCTTCTCCACATAGGTGAGATCTTCCTGGATCCCGATCTATTCTGGATCTGCCTGTTCCGCGGGTATCCTCAGACACTTCTTCAGTTGTGACACATGAAACACATCGTGTATACCCGTCATCGAAGCTGGAAGGCTCAACTGATATGCCACTTCACCTTTTCGGGCTAGCACTTGGTAGGGTCCCACGAAACGTGGTGCTAGCTTCCCTTTGGTTTGGAACCTGTGTACTCCGCGAAGTGGGGTGACGCGAAGATATACATAATCTTCTTCCTCGAAGCTTAGGTCTTGGTGACAGTTGTCAGCATAGCTTTTCTGTCTGGATTGAGCTGTCTTCAAGCGCTCCCATATTATGGCTACCTTCTCTTCGGCCTCTTTGAGTGAGTCGGTTCTGAATACCTGGCGTTCGCCTGTTTGATCCCAGAAAAGGCATGTGCGGCACTTCCTGCCATACAGAGCTTCAAATGGTGCCATCTGCAAGCTGGCCTGGTAGCTGTTATTGTACGAGAACTCTGTGTACGGTAAGCTCTTATCCCATGTTCCTCCAAAGTCTAGTGCGCAAGCCCTCAGCATGTCCTGCAATATTTGATTGACTCTTTCAGTCTGACCATCTGTTTATGGATGATATGCCGTGCTGAAGTTCAGTCTGGTTCCCAGTTCTGCTTGTAACTTCTGCCAAAACTTGGAAGTGAACTGGCTACCACGATTGGAGACAATCCTCTTGGGTACTCCGTGTAAACACATTATGCGAGCCATATACAGTTCTGCCAGTTTCTTAACCGAGTATGTTGTATGCACCGGGATGAAATGTGCAACTTTGGTAAGTCGGTCCATGACCACCTAGATTGAGTCATACCCTGACGATGTGCGAGGCAAACCAGTGATAAAATCCATCCCGATTTCTTCCCACTTCCACTCTGGAACCTTGAGTGGCTGTAACAGTCTAGCAAGCCCTTGGTATTCTGCCTTGACCCGTTGGCACACATCACAGATTGCCACGAATTTAGCGATTTCTCTCCTCATGCTGGCCCACCAACACTTCGTCTTAAGATCTTGATACATCTTTGTGCTTCCGGGGTGAATGGAGTACTATGTCTCATGGGCTTCCCGGAGTATTAGATCTTTGAGTTCTTTGTTTTCTGGAACGCACAAACGTTCCCCTATCCATACTGTTCCGTTCTCATCTTCTGTAAAACCCTGAGCTTTTCCAACTCTCATGTTCTTCTTAAGTTCTTGGATTTCTGGATTGTTCGCTTGTGCCTCGTGAACTTGATCAAAAAGTGCGGGCTGAGCCTCTAGGGCTGCCACGAATCAATGTTCGACAATGCCTAGGTTCAAGCATTCAAACTCTTTCTGCATTTCCTTACACAATGCCTCCGTTCGAGTGGTATTGCAGTAGCTTTTCCTGCTTAGGGCATCTGCCACAACATTGGCTTTCCCTGGGTGATAATGTATTCCCACATCATAGTCCTTAATCAACTCTAGCCACCTTCTTTGACGGAGGTTCAGATCAGGCTGGGTGAATATGTACTTCAAGCTCTTGTGATCCGTATAAATCTCACTGCGGTTACCGATGAGGTAATGTCGCCAAATCTTTAGAGCATGGACCACTGCGGCCAATTCCAAATCATGTGTCGGGTAATTGCCCTCGTGGGGGCGTAATTGGCGTGATGCATAAGCTACAACTCTGCCTTCCTGCATCAATACGCACCCTAACCCTTGGCGGGATGCATCACAGTATACTTGGAAATCTTTCTTAGGATCTGGTAAGATCAGAACTGGTGCTGAAACCAACTTCTTCTTGAGTTCTTCAAAGTTGTGATTGCATGCAGAGGTCCAAACAAACTTAACATCCTTCTTCAGTAGCTGTGTCATAGGTCTGGCAATCTTCGAGAAGTTCTCGATGAACCGGAGGTAGTACCCCCGCAAGTCCAAGAAAACTCCGCACTTGTGTCACTGTCTTAGGTGGTTTCCAATTGGTGACCAATTCCACGTTCGTTGGATCCATGGCAACTCCTTGAGCGGTGATGATGTGTCCGAGGAACTGCACTTCCCTTAACCAGAAGTCGCACTTGCTGAACTTGGCATACAACTGGTGCTCTCTCAACTTCTCAAGAACCAAACGATAGTGTTGCTCATGCTCTTCCGTTGACTTCGAGTAGATCAAGATGTCGTCGATGAACACTACCACAAACTTGTGCAAGAACTCCATGAATACCTTGTTCATCAGATTCATGAAGAAGGCGGGTGCATTTGTCAGTCCGAAGGACATAACAGTCCATTCATACAGCCCATACCGCGTGGTGAAGGCTGTCTTTGGTATATCCTCTTCTTGAATTCTGAGTTGGTGATAGCCTGATCGCAGGTCTATCTTGGAGAAAACAGTGGCACCCTCCAATTGTTTGAAGAGATCTTCGATCCTCGGCAAAGGGTACTTGTTCTTGACGGTAACGTCGTTCAGTGCGTGATAGTCAACGCACATCCGTTTTGTCTTGTCCTTCTTTTCCACAAAAATGACTGGTGCTCCCCAAGGTGATGTGCTTGGTCGGATGTAGCCTTTCTGTAACAGATCGTCGACCTGCTTCTTGACTTCTGCCCTCTCGTTCGGTGCCATTCTGTAAGGCCTCTTGTATATTGGCGCTGTCCCAGGTGCTAGATCAATCTTGAATTCAATTTCCCTTTTTGGTGGCATCCCTGGTAGGTCTTCCGGAAACACATCCTGGTATTCCTTCACTATTGAAATGTCCTCTATTCTCCTTTCTGGCTTCGTCCCACCTTCCGACAATTGCTCTGTTGCGACTTGATTCAGGCTTGCTTCTTGATGCAACGGCACAGGTGACTTGAAAGTAACCACCTTTCCTTCCGGACTGGTCACTGTTACAGTGCGGTCCGCGCAGTTGATCACCCCTTTGTGTCGGGTCAACCAATCAATTCCTAGGATGACATCTATGTCTTTGGATTCCAAGAGGATGAGATTGGCTAGAAAAGGTGATCCTTGGATTTCAAGGCTCACTGAAGGGCTATAGTGAGCGGTTACCATACGGTTCCCAGGTGTATGAACCCTCATGGGGATTTTAAGTCCCACTACCTTTATCCCGTGTGTCCCCACAACTTTCTTGGATATGAAAGAGTGTGTTGCACCAGAATCAAAAAGTACAGTAGCAGGTATTGAGTTCACAAGAAATGTACCCAATACCACTTCCGGTGCTGCCTGTGCCTCTTCCATGGAGACATGGTTGACACACCCCTTTACCACCTATTGATTGGCGTTGGGGTGCTGGGGAGCTGCAGGTCTGGATCCCAATCGCCTCGGCTTCAGACACTTGTCGGCGAAGTGGCCCGGTTCGTTCCAGTTGTAGCAGACGTAGCTCTTGCCCCCGTTATCCTTCCGTGGCTGACCCTGCTGTGCTGGCGCCATTGGTGGGCACGGAGCGGATTGACAGTTGTACTGCCCGCTGTTGCTGCTGCTTCCAGAGTGCCCCGAGTGGAACGGGCGTTGTTGATGGACGATCATGGTGGCTGGTCCACCATGCTGGCCCATCATCATCCGTGGTCACTGAAGCTGTCCTTGGTGAGTCCAGAACTGTGCTGCCTTCCTCTTGCGATCCACCTTGTTATGCTGGCTTTCCTGGCAGATAGCTTTATCCACCAGCTTCTTGAAGTCTGGGTAGTCGCTTGAGAGGAGCTGATTGGTCAGCTCGTCGTTCAATCCATCCAAGAACCTCTCCTATCTTTCCGCATCGGTGTGGACCTCTTCTAGCGCGTAGCGCTCTAAGCGGTTGAACTCATAGAGGTATTCTATAACCGTCCTATTCCCTTGGACCAAGTCCTTGAACTCACTTTTCTTCTGTGCCACAATTCCCGCCGGAATCTGCGACTTCCAGAAATTGTAGCAGAATTCAGCCCAAGTAACCTCCGTGGTAGCGGTGCGGGTCACCAGGAAATTGTCCCACCGAGCCGATACGGGACCTTGGAGTTGGTGAGTAGCAAAAGCGACCTTCTCTTGGTCGGTGCACTGAAGGAGGTTGAGCTTCTTCTCGATTGCCAACAACCAGTCATTGGCATCAATGGGGTTGGGGGTGCTGGAAAAAGTTGGCGGCCTGACCCTCAGGAACTCAGGCAGCTTGGATTGAGGGGCAATGACCGGATTGGGTGGCTGCTGGCGTTGCTGTTGTAGGTTGTTCTGCTGCATCTGTTGCATCATCATGGCCAACATCTGGTTTTGGTTGGCAATAAGCTGTGCCAACGTCGGGTTCTCCGGTAGCGGTGGTGGCATGTGGTTGGGTGCTCCCTGATTCTGAGGTACTTCTTCTCACTGTTAGTAGCACTAGCGTTGCTGGCAGCACGAGCACCGCTCCTTGTGTTCACCATCTGAAGGGGAGAGTAGAGAAAGAGAAGGAGGAAAACAGGTGGCTCAGAAACAGGGGTGATAATTAAGTGGCTGAATTAAATTAATTGAAATTCTAGGTTGGAAACATGAGAAAAACAATTCAACTCCTAATTACGGTGAACATACCACAATAGACGGTATGCCACCACTAACCCCAAACAAAACAAACATTCCTAACATTACAACTAAACAGGAAATCACACTAAGAAAAACGACAAACTAAGGGTGGCGTGTCTACTGCTCCGAGCGGCTCTTGCGATCATCAGAATTGTACTTCAGCTCCTGCTCGTCGCCCACCTCGTCGTTGGTGCGGCTCCTGGATCCTCCCACGTAGTCCACACTTCCGTGGGCCGAAGAACTGGCCTCACTGCGGGTACGGGACCCGCTGAAGGAGCTGCTGTTGTCGGTGGAAGTGAAGCCCCCGTGGATGCTGGTGCCTCCCTGAGAGCCATCGTTGCCAAACAATGCGCTGATCCATCCACCTGTCGGTGTTGGTAATGGGGCTGGAGCTAGTAGGGGTGGTGGTGCGTGTGGCCCGTTCCTGGGAGCCAACTGAACAAGCACCGAAGGAAGAATCCTCTTCCTCAGAGTCAGCCGGATCCTGGCACCACCGAGTGGCGGCTGTACCTTGAGTTCCACGACCTCCTTCTTCAGGCGGTCGATCTGGTTCTGGAGTCCCATGATAGTCATCCTGTTGGTGTCTTCTCGGTCGTGGGCTGCACGCACCCAGTTGGCGTGCATGTAGTCCATGGCCATCATCACCTGCCTCATGTGAACGATGGTGGTGTCGTTCTCATTGTCTGCCAGCTGGAAACAACTGTATTCTTGGTCGGGTGTCCGGCAGGGGAGGTAGCGGGAAGCAGTGGTGTGGAGGGTAGAGTGATGCTTCCGACGCAACTCTCCAAGCAGGCGGAAAGCGGCCTCCTGACAGGTGTGATTGAAGGTGCGCCCGCCAACCTCGACCTCCATAGCAGGCAGGAGGTACATCTTGCCGGGTAACTCCAAGCGAACCTAGTGCGGTAGCTCACCCTCCAAGGGCTCCACTACTATGTACTCTAGGGCATGGCTGTACCCCAAAGTGAAACTCATCATCCGTAGTTCTTCCACAAAGCCACCTATGTCTGCGCCACGCTGGTTGGGGAGGTTGTCCATCTACAGATAGCAAAAAGGGGGGGGATCAATGTATGCTCAGATCCAAATGAGTAAACAATAAATAATTTGGAAACAACGGCGATTTTATGCAGTAGATAATTTTGTAAGTAAATTTCAAACTGACAAAATACCAGTGCAAAAACAAGTAGTACTAAATAAAATTCACATAATAATTTCAAAACCAGTAAAGAGATTTTATGCATGCTGTAAATCAAACCTTCCCCCAGATTAACCAATGTTTTCCCGAAATTTGGACACCATGTCAATCCTTAAAAAAAAATTTAACTCCAGATTTGACTCAAATTTTCCATCACAAAAACGGCCAAGATTTTACCCCAACCTGAAAATAGATTCCCACTTTTCCCAAAGTAACACCAACTGTAAGAAGCATATGCAAGTGAGAATGTTAGAGGGCTCTTAGGGTTTCCATTTGGCTGGTCCTACGGTCAAGCTCGGCTCTGATACCAACTTGTAACACCCAGAAATTCGCACCAAAATTCTGAACATTACTGTGTAATAAATCCCTGTCCAGGAAAGCCAGGGTACACAAATCCAAGTTGCCATACAGAGAGTCTTACAAACAGAGTAAAATTATATTACAAAAATGCAGCGGAAAAAGGTAAAGATAGTCTATAAACAGCGGGTCCATCGGTAACGTCCATTCCCACAAGCAACTTGACGGCGAAGCCAGCCTATTCCTCAGGATGATCTTTGTCTGACGCGTTCTCCAACACTGGGGGGAAATTGGAGCAAGGCTGAGTACCACCCACAGTACTCAACAAATCACACCCACAATTATGCATATGCATATGCACAGGGTACAAAGGTGGGATAGGGTTTGTTTTGCATAAAAGTAGTTGCAAACAGTAGTAGTTTGTAAACAGTCAAAAGGTTGATTAATTTCACCATATTAATTCTCCGCTGATTAATGTACCCCACATTAACCAGGCCCAACCATTCCCAACTGATTGACGCTACACCACGTCAACCAATCTCCACTGATGAACGCTGCACCACGTTCACCAGACACCTCCGGGTACCGTTACACCACGTTACCCAGACTCCACTGATTAACGCTACACCACGTTAACCAGTCACCACCGAACAATGTTACACCATGCTGACCAGCTTTTCCCGATCAATGCTACACCATGTTGACCAGGCCGCGCTGATGGAAGTTACACCACGACCACCAGGCGTCACTGATGAGAGTTACACCACACTCACTAGTCTCCACCGACTAGCGTTACACCACGCTAACCGGTCACCCCCGGTCAACTCAACCACGTCGACCGGACTCAACACCTTCCACAACACCAGTTTGATAAAACCGGATTAATTATCTAGGGTGAGACTAATCATGGTGAGTCTTGGCCAATGTGCCCATAACCGCGGGCGCGGCTATTCGAATAGTTTTACTCTGATCAGAGGTGTACAAATGTACCCACAAGACATAGCCCCACACACGTTCCCGTGTGCCAGTACGTCACCACGATGTCCCGTGAGAGGCTGTGACAGGACCATTTACAAAACACCTCCCTAACCATCCACACCACTCTGAGGTTGCACCTGCCGACAGGGCACGCCATATTGGCCAAGCTACCCCCCTTGCGCCACGGTGAATCCGGCAGCCGATCAACCCTACCCCGGGCCGACCCAACTCCACCCCGCTCACCCTCTTCTTTGGTGCCTAGGAGAGGGAGAAGAAACGCTTCGAGCCCAGCCGTTGCCCACGCTGGCTTGTGGAAAGTACGGGAAGTTGCCCAAGTGGTTCCTGCGAACCGGTCCTTAATTGCCATGGGTGTGACAAGCAAAACCATACACCCACAGCCCACCATTTAGGTCAAGTTTTAATAATTTAACATCAGCCTATCCAAAGTTTCACTTTTGCGACATGGAGTCGAATCATATAAAAGAAATAATATTTAATTCCCTTGTGAGCTAGGTTGCTAAGCATCCTAAGAACTGTAATCTAATCGCATTATACCCAGTGACAAGGGTTCAGGTTTCAAAACTATGGCTAAGTCCTAACATTGCATAGGTAATAACCACCCACATGAAATATTAAAATAATGCAGTTTATTTGAGTAAACAAAGTAATTTAGCCAAAAATAGGTACAAAGTGATCAAAGTAACAATGCGACTTGCCTTGCTCCAGCTCAAGGTACTCTACTACGATCTTGAAATACGCGAGACAATTACCGGCGTCGGATTCTACAACAAACAATGCATAAACAATTAAAAACAGTACATGGGGGCAATCAAATGTGGGCACCCCAGAAGTGCATTATGAAGAGTAACTATTACGGCAACGCGAACTATCTAGATGGATGGGGTCTCGAATAAAACCCGAATAAATGCGGTAACCATCCATCCTCATCGCAGACTTGCCATAATCTTTACCCACTCACAATACAAATCCAAAATGCCGAGAAGTGTACAAAAGAGATAATCATAAGGATAGCTTGCTAGTCCTCCCCGTCATACACCCGTCAAACCACTCGATGGTGGCGACCAAACACGATACGTACCCCAGAGGACTCGAACCACAATAGCTATCCCCCAACCATCTCAATTATACACAACTCATACTCATGTTCAGCTAGTCCCCAGGAAAGTGACTAGCCTCACACTTTCATCGCAAGAAATTGATAAACATCACAAGTACTCTAAATATGGATAAACGAACAGCAGGGTTATAGATATTACATAGAGGATTCACACCCTAATTCATCACAAAGTGACACAAAAGATTTGCAGTGGAAATAAACACAAAACAAAAACCAGTGGTGCCGAAACCCATACCACAGGGCAACCGACTGGGGATAGAGCATAACTTCGACTACATATTATACTCGCCACCCTCGGCGGGATAATAGTAGAGCACACCATCTTCGCCGTTATCCTCACCTGAAAAGATGCAACGTGAGTACGAATGGTACTCCGCAAGACTTACACAATAATAATAGTACAAAGGAAGCATGTTGGTTTCTACATCAAGGAAGAAGGCTATATTGATTTGATTTTGCACAAAGCTGATTTTATTGAGCAAGTAATACTTGAAACTATAAGCATTTTGTGAAATAACTCCATCTGAAATTTTAAGACAGCAAGTATATGGTTCTGAAAATGGAACATAAATGAGCATAAACCATGCTTTAAGCATCATCCATGGGCCACCCTTGCCCAAACAATTGTGCTACACTAGCACACCATTTTTCATGACTAAAGCCAAGTCATATTTAACATTAAAAATCCCTTATATAAACCCATCCATCCATAACTATCCTAAGTCATGGTATAATCACATAACCCAAGTTGGATGCTAACATGACTAACTAACACATCAAGCGGTCGTCCTGTAACCGTGGACATGGCTATTCGAATAGTTCTTACTCTGATCAGAGGTGTACATCTTTACCCACACGATGTGATAGAAGCCCAACGGCTACACTCTAGTTTGATACGTACATATCTGTACCCACACTCTACACATTGAGTGCGGACTAGAGGTCACAACAAAACCTTTCGCACGCTTAGCCCCAACCACCTAAACCACGTTTGGGCCCCTGACAACTTAGTCGTGCGTGTGTGATGACTAAGGCGGGCTCACCGTCGCGGGAGGCACCTCCGGCCACAGCCAGGCGAGCTCGAGGTCCTCCAACGGAAATCCCTCCTCACGACTGACGGACGGGCGTAGATGGCCACAGCCTCCCGTGCTACTGAGTTAAGCCGTCCCACTCCCGGCGTGTGGAAGTACGTAAGGTGCTTGAATAGACGTCAACATGTTCGGTCCTTAATGACCCAGACGGAGCTACGTGCATCGGGGAAACACCATCCCTTCATTGCCCTATCATCCGTCCAAGTCAACATATTTTCAATTATTATTCAGAGGTTATTCTTGTCAGATTTTAACCCATCCATTCGTATTAAACTAATTTTATACCGATAGCTCCATCTATCGGATTTTTCTAAGTCTAGAAATAAGCATGGCTAAGCATTCGGTAAAATAAAAGTATCCAAAGTCCTTAACCAGGGGTGACAATGTATAAACATGGCATCAATAACGAAGGAATGGAAATGCATACAATTGGGTAATATTGACTCTACCCGTTTTCCCATTTTAAATAGACTGAAGCATGCATATAGATATTGTTTTCACAAACAAATCAATTTATTGAAAACATAGGTTCAATATGCTTAGACGCTTGCCTTGCTGCAGCGAGGGGTCACACTCAGGCTCTGGATGAACTTCCACGTACTCCGTATCCTTAGAATTTGTCGATAAGAAGCAATATGCAAATAAGAAGCAATTAAACATGTCTATGCAACATGATCAAATAATTAGGAGATAAATACAGAAGATAGGGCATGTCCTAATAAGATTTTAGGAAAAAGAACCAAGCCATTTGCATCTCTGGTTGGTGAGATACAAAAATAACAAGCCATATACGCTGAAAATGGCAGATTTGGAATTATTTGTGTATCACCCTAGTGTATTAGGGGTAACTTGCATTTCCCATTAAGGTTCTATTTGTGTGATCATTTTTAGATGAAAGTGTATAACCTACTGGTTCTAACAAAATTGAGTTCACTGAAATTGGATTTAAAATGATTTAGATATGAATTTTTCAAGTTTAACAAAAAGAAAGATTAGAAAATTACTTAGGCCTATTTTGGGAGGTATTTTTATCAAATACAAATTTTCCACAGTAAGGTTATAATTTTCTGAGTTTAACAGAAGGGGTTTCACATTTTTAGCAAATATGATGAATTTTCTAGAAATTCATAAACTTTTAGGTCACAAAGAGGTATATAAAAGATATTTCCATTTTTAAAGAAAAACCCTACACAGAAGGTCACACTTTTTATTTTACCAAATTAAAGAGCATAATTTTATGAGTCGACAGAAATTTCGTTTACCTCAAAAGGAGTTAAATGAATTTTAGGGGAATATTTCAAGTTATTAAGCCCAAAATAAGTCAATTTTGCTTCATATTATTTTATGGATATTTTCTGTACAGAAGTTGTCATATTTTATTTTACAGTAATAAAGTTCACAAATTTACAGAGCTAACAAAATTGGTTTCACTCAATAATGAGTTAAAATGACCAAGATATAAATTTACAAAGTTTAAACATTTTCTTTTCTTTTCTTATTTCTCTCTTCCTCTCTTACAGGTGGGGCCTGAGCGACATAGAGACAAAGCAGAGCAAGGCGCGGGTGCGAGAGCGCGAGGGCGCGGGCAGACAGAGCCGGCGAGCTTCTCGGCGGCGGCGACAGTGAACAGCGGCTCGGCTAATGGTCGGGCCCAAAACAGAAAAGGTAGAGGAATTCACGGCGGAGCTAAGGGTGGTCTTCTTGACACCTCGGGTGACTGGAATATCGCCGGCGGCGAGCTCCAGCGGCGGATGCTCTCGGGACGTTGTGGCGAACCGATCTACGGGCAGGTTTCAGTCCAGCCAGTGCATGCAGGTGTTCCTAAAAGACTCCAGGAGGCTCACCAGAGGTTGCGCGGGGTCTGGCAGGGTCGGCGCAACGGTATCGACGTCGAGGACGGCTCGGCGGCGGCGAAAACCTTCGGCTCCACGACGGTAGCTCACTTCAGTTGGCCTACGGCTAGGACACGGTGTCTACCAGGTTACAAACTTCCTGAGGACGGCTATGGTGCAAAGAATCGAAGCGGGGCTCACCACAAAGGACGAATCGGCGGTGGCGGCAGAATGACCGGAGGGGAAGAAGACGACGTCGACCTCCCGGTACACTGCGCTATATCCTGATTCCTTTGGCTAGGGGTCTTCTGGGGGTAGGGCGACGGTGTTGGCGCGAAGGCTCGGCCGGCGATGCACTAGATCGGCCGGAACAGCGACGCGACGCTGGCGGCGGTTCTGCAGAGTCGGGACAAAGCACGGCGGCGACACGGTGACTTCGGTCAGCAATCCTAGGGTTGTGCAAAACGAAAATGGAACGATTAGGATGTGCTCATCGTGTTCCTGTGGTTGGGGAAGGATGGAGCTCACCGGCGTTGGCTCGGGACCGATCGAACACCTTCGGTAGAGAATAAGATAGGGTTGCCGCCGGGGATCCTTGGGGTCTCCGTGGGTTTCTCCGGTGAGAACGTGGAGAGGAAGGGTGAGAGGTTCTACTGGCGGAGTTTGAGTCGAAATGGTCGATGCTCCATGGTTTGTGCTCACCTCTAAGCTTCTATGTACTGTGAAAAAAAGGGGAAACAAGGTGCTGACACATTGGTTCATGAAATGCTGAGTTGCTCCATCTCCACAGTGCCTCTGGTGGGTCCCACATGTCAGGCAACAATATTCTACTCATATTTAGCTAGATTTACTCTATGGCTTGTGGGTCCAAGTAGTGATGGTCTAGGAGGAGTGGAGGAGTATGGGTGAATTTCCTGGTGAAACACACTGTCACATGCTGCTATGAGGCTGACAAGTGGGCCAGGTCTTGTGGGGTCCACCTGGAAGTGAGAAATGAGAGAAGAAAGCTCTAGAGACTAAGTGTTGTGAGCTGTAGGGACAGCTGTCTTGCATCTGTGATTTCAGCAGGTTAATAAGGGATATAAATTATGGGAAAAATACTGGAGGTAGAGAAAGATGTGTGTAACCTGCTGACCAAAATTCGTGGTTAGAAGAGGTCTGGTTCATCTCTGGTGAAAAAGCAAAGTAGGCACACTGATCCAGTTTTGCTGCAGTTTCACTTGTTTCTCCAGTGCCTTGATCTTATCATTTTATGTGTTTTCTTTGGGAGATAAATTAAACCAAAATTCCTGGTAGTGGGGTTCATGTTGGCTCCCACTTTGGCAAAAGGGCTCTGTCTAATTAGTCTTCATTTTCATTTGGTGAATTTCAGAAGTGAACCAATTTATTTCAGCTAGCTTCCTAGCTTTGCTGACTTGAGGGATTTCGTTGAAGTATTTATTGACGTGATAAAACTATGTAAAATTTACAGGGGCTTACTCACATCACCTGACATGTTTACGAATTTTTTTGTAGGATTTTTAGATACATAGAACTTGGGAAGTGACAACTAGCACAAAGCAAAGGATTAGCTAGGGCTTAACACTAATTACCTTAATTTAGATTTAGGGCTGTGACATCAAACAAGGGCTGAAAGTATTTTTAATGGATTCTTGGTATTTTCTGGATTTAATGAAATTTGAATGGACTTAATCGGAGTTCGTATGAATTAGTTATGATTTATTGAAGTTTTATTGCTGTTTTCAGTGTAAATATAATTAACAGACAATTTATTGCGCATTAAACCGAATTAATGATGTCACCGGAGGGAGAGGCGGCGCCGACTAGCGGGCCCCACTGGCCAGCGGCGCAGAGAGGTGGGCGCACGGTGGACCAAGTCCACCACGGCCGAGAGCGGGCGCACCATGTGGCGCCACCGCGGGCAACCACGCGGGCGAACGAGCTGGCAGCCCCAATTTGCCACCTGGCAGATCGGACGGCCCGGGTAGCGGCAGCCGAAGCAGCCATCCCAAGCGGGAGGGCGGCGGCGCGCACGCAACCCGATGGTCGCCAGCGGCGACCACCTGGCGCGGTGGCGACCACATGGAGGGGCCGAATGGAACGGGAAAACAGAGGGGGGGTTCTGACCGGCGGTGAGCGACGGCGAGTGACGTCACGGAGACGACGGTGGTGACGAAAAAGCGGTGGAGGCTTTGGGACGACGTCGGCGACGAAGCTCCGACGACGGGGAATGGGCGGGAGGTGGTTGCCGAGGCGTCCTGGGGGATGAGGAGGACGGAAGAGGAGTTAGGGCGAAGAATGGAGACGTGGCGCCGTGGGAATCATCGGCCGGAGAGGAGGTGGAGGGCCGATACTCACCGTGCGCGTGGGTGGGACGGTCCGGCGGGCTTTGGCTTCCACGGAGTGGCGGCCGAGGTGTGGTGTGGCACGGCGGAGGTGATGGCGGTGGTGGTATGGCCTGGCGGCGTCCGGAACGGCGGCGAGCAGTGGCCGGAGTTGGTGAAAAACGAGGGAGCACGGGTGCGCGGTGGTGAGGGAGTTCTAGAGCACGGGGAAACTCGGCGTGTTGGGGGAAAAATGGAGGAGAGGGCGGAGGGGCTTTTTATGCAGTCAGCCAGGAGAGATCGAGGCTGAACGGCTCCAATCGCGCACGGGAGAGAGAGTGGCGGTGTGGAGATCGTGCGCGCGATTCGTGGGAGTGAGGGGGCGTGGATGCCGGGGAACTCGGGGAGGTGGGGCGGACTCGGTCTGTGCCCGTTTGAACCGAGTGTGAGCACGGGAGGAGGCGGGAGGCGGCGCCGGATCGAACGGCTCTGGGGATTTTTCCCTCCGCCCGATTCGGACAGAGGAGGAAGATGATGCTGACAGGCAGGCCCGGCCTGTCAGCGGGAGGCGCGCGGGTGTGGGCGCGAGCGAGGGCGCGGGCGTGGGCGAGGGGAACCGGCCTACGGGTGCGCGGGGAGGGAGGCCGGCACAGGAGCGGGCCGCCGGCCCAACAGAAGAAAAAGAGAAAGGAAAATGGAAAAAGATTTTCTAGGACGATTTAAATTCCGATAAGCGTTTTTGATTTATTAAAATTAGTTCCTGTGTTATGAAAATTCCACAAAAAATCCAGTTAATGTAGTTTGGCACAAAGAATACAAGAAAAATATTCCCGGCCACGATAATTTATTATCTTGCATTTTACACCTTTAATTAATTCCTCTAGCCTTTTTAAATTTATTTTCTTGGGTATTTTTCTCAGGTATAATTTTGTGTGGCTAAAGTCAGGGTGTGATAGGTGTACACGGTGAGCCAGGACTCGGGATTTGTTTTGCCGTCGTACTTTTCAATCCCTGTGGGCTTAAAGCCAGCCGCCCAGTGGACGTCCTGTAGCTCCCGAGTGAAAGCTGGGATGCCTTCGTCTTCGTGAGGGCTCGGGCTTCGACCACGGCGGTTAAACCACTCGTGATGGAGACCAAAGCACTCGTTTTCATCTTCCAGTCGGCGGTGCTCATCTTCGTGTCATTCGTGGCGCTGGGCGTTGATAGTATGGCGAAGGTCGTGTTGTAGGCGCTCTTGGAGGTCTTGATTAGGTCGGTGATCATACTGATGATGCTGCCGGTTGTCATTGCCGACTGACGTTTGCCTCAACTCCTCGCGTGGCCAACTTGAGCTGGCCGCCCGACGTTGTGCAAACGTGGATGAGCCCGCTGTTGGAGATCCCGACCGGTGAGTCGGTACTAGGGTGTCGCCCGACTGCTGTTGTTGTTGTTGGCAGGCAACACCCGTGATCATCGCCTTGATCTTGGCGATAGTTGGGGTGGCCTAGTGATCAGGCCCGAGCTAGAGCGTATCCAGCAAGGTTGCGGCGGCCACAACATTCTGTTGCGGTGTAACGAAGACATTGTGATCGCCGACTTTAGTCTGGAGAATCTGTTGCTGAGCTACTCGCCCAGCCTTGTGTAGCTCGTCATTGCGAGCTTCGCGGTCAGCTTCCTCCTGTTGTTGTAGTTGGCGCGCCTCCTCCTGTTGCTCCTCTTGTAGTCGGCGCACCTCAGATGGTGGTGTTGAAGCCATGAAGATTTCGTGGGGGAGGAGAAAGCTCGCCAGACTAGAGTCCGAACTGGCGTTCGAACCGTTATCCGACTTGGAGTCGGAATACGAGTAGTTTATCGGAGTGAGAACGACCCCGACCTCTCTAGATCCAATCTGAAATGGCGCTTGGCCGTGTCCAAACTGAATCGCAGTAAATCGGGTCTATTGCATAGGGTGTAGATCCGTAGCGTCGCCGAGTCCGTGTAGGAGATTGACGATCTCTCCCCTTCTCAGCCCAACCCGATCTGGCTCAAGGCCTAGCGCAAGTCGGATGCCGAAGGAGAGAGTTGTCCCGATGCTCGGCGAAGTAAAGGACTGCCGCAGTAGATTGTTGAAGGAGATTGCGGCATCCTGTGGGCCGACTGGTGCAACGTCGGCTGGTTCCTCGGCCGGATGGATTGGATCTGCTTTGGCCAAGGTAAGGTTACCGATTTGGTTGGCGATGAAATCGAGGCTTCTGAATGAGATAATGTCTATAGGAGAGAACTTGTCGCCGTCGATCTTGGTTGCTGGATCCATTGAGCTTGTAGATGTGAAACTCGCCGGAGCCCCTACCTGGCATGCCAACTGTCGATGTTTTACACCAACAATAGAACTATAGAGCTACTCGGCAAGGGGAAACTCGGTGGATTGCAGAGGAACACAAAGAGAGTTTATACTGGTTCAGGCCCTCGAGGTGAGGTAATACCCTACGTCTAGTTGTGGTGTAATTCCTTTGAGATGTTTGTCGATCAATGATCCCGTCGCCCCTTGAGGGGCACCCTGCCTCCCCTTATATACTGGGGGATAGGGGTGCATGATAAGGATCCCAGCCGGATACGGCCAAGGGATTTCCTTCTTAGAGATAGAAACCTATCCGACTAAGACTGCTATTCCTTATTGTTCAAGGTAAGGCCTGCCGGGTGCTATCTTATCTCTAATTACATGATTTGGCCCATACTCTATCCGAGTGGCCCATATACTAGTGATGAGGTACCCAGGGCCCATGGCCTCCACAACCGTGCTGACTACCTAAATCGTTGCCACCAGATATAGCATTAAAGGCTCTTGGGGCATAGGTGATGCCAACACTGGTGGTGATGTGAGAAATTTCTTGAAGTCTTCAAAGGCTTGCTGGGCTTCGGGAGTCCATTGGAAATTATCTGCTTTCTTCAGTAATTTGAAGAAGGGCATGCCCCGTTCGCCTAGTCGGGAGATGAATCGGCTGAGTGCCGCCATGCAACCTGTCAGCTTCTGGACATCCTTCTGGCTAGTCAGGGGTGCCATGTTCATGATTGCATTGACTTTCTCTGGATTGGCCTCGATGCCTTGATGTGATACGATGAAACCAAGTAACTTGCCGGATGGCACTCCGAGGGCACACTTTTTCGGGTTCAGCTTCATCTTGAATATTCGAAGATTTTGGAAGGTTTCCTCCAAGTCGGCGATGAGGTCTTCTTTGGACTTTGTCTTGATCACCACATCATCGACATACGCCTCCACGTTGCACCCGATCTGAGTGTGCAAACACTGCTGAATTGCTCGTTGATACATTGCTCCAGCATTTTGCAAATCGAATGGCATAGTGATGTAGCAGTATGTGCCAAACGGCATGATGAAAGACGTCTTTAGACAGTCCTCTTTCAGGCTGATTTGATGGTATCCCAAGTAACAGTCAAGAAAGCTGAGAAGTTCGCACCCCGCAGTTGAATCCACCACCTGATCTATTCTGGGTAGACCAAATGGATCTTTGGGGCACGCTTTGTTTAAGTCGGTGTAGTCGACGCACATGCGCCATTTACCATTCTTCTTTCGGACCAGGACTAGGTTTGCCAGCCAATCTGGGTGATAGACCTCTTTGATTGTGACATCCTGGCCCAATTAGGATATGGCCCATATGGCCCATGAGTGTTGTGTGCACTTGATTAGTACTTCCTTGCTAGTTGAGCAAGAGTTGAACCAACTTATAAGGCCTTGTCCCTCCAACCATAGCACTTCCGGGTTAACCCTTTTACACGAAGCGAGGACGAAAGTGTAAGTGGGGTGCTATGTGTAAGTGGGCCCGCCCGTCGGATGGGCTGGGCTGCGTGGTTCTGGAGGGCAGGTGTTACATTGATGAACCCGGCTGCGAGGAGCTTGGTTATCTCCTCCCGAATAGCATCTTTGCGGTCCTATGCGAAGCGTCGTAGCCTTAACTTGACTGGCTTGGCGTCTGTCTTGACATTGAGGGTGTGCTCGATCACCTCCCTTGGTACACCAGGCATGTCAGAAGGTTTCCAAGCGAAAATTTCCCTGTTCTCCTGGAGGAAGGTGACAAGCGCGTATTCCTATTTGGGGTTGAGTTTGGTCCCGACTAGAGCAGTTTTGGAGGGGTCGGATGGGTCCAGGGGGATCTTCTTCATATCAGAGTCTGCTGAAATTCCCAACTTTTCTGCTTTTTTCTTCGGAACTTGATCGTCCTCGACTTCTTCTATGGCAGCTTGCCAAATGCTGGTGCGTCCGACTGCCGCTTCTTGAGATTGAGCCAACTCGCAGCTCTCCTTGTCGTAGGTGAAGGCTTGCTTGACGTCACTACGAAGGGAAAGAACTCTGGCTGGCCCGGACATCTTGAGCATCATATAGGTATAGTGTGGCACTGCCATGAATTTGGCTAGCACCGGCCATCCGAGTATCGCGTGGTACGCAGTCTTGAAATCGGTGACTTCGAAGCAGATGTTTTCTATGCGGAAGTTATCCCGCATGCCGAAGGTGATTGGCAAAGTGATCTGTCCGAGGGGTATTGAAGATAGGCCGGGGATTACCCTGTGGAAGGGCACTATACTCGGTCGTAGCTATGAGCGAGGAATCTTCATCTCATCCAGGGTCTTGGCAAACAGAATGTTGAGCGCGCTACCTCAATCTATAAGAACCTTCTTCAACTTGATGCTCTTGACGACTGGGTCCAGAACTAGTGGGTAGCGTCCTAGGTGTGTAACCTGATCGGGTGATCTGCACGATCAAATGTGATGGGCATCTCTGACCAACGCAAATATTGGGGGGTGTCTGCTGTAGAGACCACATTGATGTCACGTGCTGTTAGCTTCTACTTCTGCTTGGACTCGTACGCAAATGGCCCTTCAAAGATATGGTTGAGCTCAGCCTGGGCATCTTGATAATCGTCGGCTGGGCCCGAATCTGGCTTGTCTTTGTCCTTGTCAGCGCCAGATGTTGAAGCCTGCTCGGAAGCAAACTTCTTGAGCATGAAGCAGTCCTTGGCCGCGTGCCTGCCCTTGGGATGAAAGGGGCAAGGCCCGCTCATCACTTTTTGGTATTTGTTGTTCCTTGGGGGTCGCGACCAAGTACGCTCCACATTGGCCACCACGTTATCCGACTTCCGCTTGCGGCTGCCGGATTTTTTCTATGCTGGCTCGTCGTTGGCTTTCTGGTCCTTCTGCCGGGGCTCTTTTTTGTCGTCGAGAGCCTGAGCAACCACCTCAGCCGAGTCGGCATACTTGTTCACCATATCAAAGAGAGCCCTGATAGAGGTTGGAGGCTTCTGAGTAAATTTTGCGATGAATGGGGCATCCTTGACTCCCATGCGGAAGGCGGCGATGACAACCTCGTCCTTGATCATTGGGATCGAGCTGCGCTTCTCAGAGAACCTTTTGATGAACTCGTGGAGAGACTCATTCTTCCTCTGGTGTAGCTGATAGAGATCGTGCTCGGAAGATGGCCTTTCGTAAGTCCCTTGGAAATTGGCGATGAATCGTTCCCGGAGTTCTCCCCAGGAGCCGATTGACCGCTTTGGGAGCCCTGTGAGCCATGTCCTCACCGAGTCAGCCAGGGCGACCGGAGTTAGTTAGCCATGGCTTTGTGATTGCCTCCGGCTACTTGAATTGCCAGAGTGTAGACCGTGAGCCCGGACTCGAGATTGGTCCTGCCATCGTATTTTTTGATGCCTGTAGGCTTGAAGCCTGATGGCCAGTCGACCTATTGTAGTTCCTTGGTGAAGACGGGTACGCCTTCATCTGCATGAGGACTCCGGTTCTGATTACGGCGGTTGAACCACTCATGGTGGAGGCCGAAGCTCTCGTTCTCGTTCTCCTGTCAGCGGCACTCATCCTCTTCGCATTCGTGGCGCTGAGCTTTGATGTCCTAGCGGAGATCGCGTCATAGATGGCTTTGGAGATCTTGGTTGTCGTGGCGGTTGTACTGGGGACGCCGCCAATTGTTGTTGTTGGGGTTGCCGAGAGACATCTGTCATGACTCCGCGTGTGGCTGACTAGAGCCAGTCGCCCGGCGTTGCGCTGATGTAGACAAGACCGCTGTTGGAGAACCCAACCGGTTGGTCGGTATAAGGGTGTCACCTGACTGCTAGTGCTACTGACATGCAGCATCGGTGATCATGACTTTGATTCTCACGATAGTCGGGGTGGCCTGGTGATCAGGCCCAAACTGGAGTGTATCCAGCAAAGTCGCAGCAGCCACGACGTTCTGTTGAGGCGTGACGAAGACGTCGTGGTCGCCGACTCGAGTTTGGAGGATCTATTGCTGAGCGGTTCACCCAGCCCTATGTAGCTCGTCATTGTGAGCGTCGCGTTTGGCCTCCTGTTGTTGTCATAGTCAGCGGGCCTCCTCCTCTTCTCGCTCGCGTTGTCGGCGTGCCTCCTGAGTAGCAGTAGAGCCCTTGGACACCATGAAGACTTCGCGGGGCAGAAAAAGGCTTGCCAAACTATTGTCCGAACTGCCGTTCTGACTGTTGTCCGACTTAGAGTCAGAATCTGAGTAGTTGATCAGTGTGAACACGACTCTGACCTCCCTAGATCCAATCTCAGGCGGCTCTGGGCCACGTCCGAATTGAACCGTAGGGGATCGGGTCTGCCGCGTCGGATGTAGATTATAGATGTCCACGGCGTTGCCGAGTCTACACGGGAGATTGACGATCTCCCCCCTTCCTTGCCCAATTTCAGCTGGCTCGAGGCTGAGTCCGAGTCAAAGGCCAAAGGGAAGAGTTGTCCCGAGACTCGGACATGTAGAAGATTGCCGCAGCAAGTCGATGACGGTCGCTGCATCATCGTGTGGGCCGAGTTGGCTGTTTCCTGGCAGATCAGATCGAGTCTGAGTCGGCCAGGGTGAGTTTGCCGAGCTTGTCAGTGACGAAGGCAAGGCTTCCGAACGTGATCGTGTCTCTAGGGGAGAAGCCGGTGCCGTCGACTCCGGTTGTTGAATCCATCGAATTTGTTGAGGTTGATCTCGCCGAAGCCCCTACCTGGCGCGCCAACTGTCGATGTTTTACACTGGCAATATGAATATAGGGCTACTCGTCGGATCGAAACTCAGTGGACTGCAAAGGAAGACGGGGAGTTTATACTGGTTCAGGCCTTCGAGGTGAGGTAATACCCTACATCTAGTTGTGGTGTATTCCTTTGAGGATGTATGATGGTGATTCTTGTGAACCTGATGGATCTTCGATGTCTTGCCCTCAGGGGGCGCCCTATCTCCTTTTATATACTGGGGGACAGGGTTACAAGGTAGGAGTCCTAGTCGGATTATGACCAAGCGATCTCCTTCTAGAGATATAACGTGCCCGACTAGGACTGTATCTTCCTTATCGTACAAGGTTAAGTCTGCCGACTGCTATCATATCTCTAATTACAAGGCTAGGCCCATCCTCTGTCTGAGTGGCCCATATGCTTGTCATGAGGTACCTGAGGCCGATGGCCTCCACAAGAGGTTAGAGTCATAATTACCCCCATCAACTACTCTGATTCTGACTCTAAGTCGGATAGCAGTTCGGCAAGCTTCTTCCCACCCCGCGAAGTCTTCATGGTGTTCAAGGGCTCTACTCCCACTCAAGAGGCACGCTGGCTACGCAACCAACAAGAGGGAGGAGGCCCGCCGACTGCGAGAACAACAGGAGGAAGAAGCAAAATGCCTATATGCTGAGCGCGACGCCTGCAATGACGATCTACGCAGGGCTGGGCGAACTGCTCAACAGTAAATCCTCCAAACCCGAGTCGGCGACCACGATGTTTTTGTAGAACGTTGTGGCCGCTACAACTCTACTGGATACACTCCAGTTTGGGCCTGATCACCAAGCCATCCCGACCATAGCAAGGATAAAAGCCATGATCACCGTTGCTGCATGTCAGCAACATCAACAGTCGGGCGATACTCTCATACCAACCGATCGGTCGGTTTCTCCAACGGCGGTCTCGTCTGCCTTGACACAACGCCGAGCAGCCGGCTCCAATCAACCACACACGGAGTCATGCCAGACGTCACTCAGTAACCCCAACAACGCCCGGTGATGTCAACATCAAAACGACCGTCGGGACAACCAGGATCTTCGAGGCCGACTAAGATGTGATCTTCGGCAACACATCAACGCACGGTGCCGTGAATGCGAGGACAACGAGTGTCGCCGAATGGAAGACGAGAATGAGCACTAAGGCCTCCGCCACGAGCGGTTTCATCGCCGTAGTTAGAGTCGGAGTCCTCATGCAGATGAAGGAGTACCGGCCTTCACCCAGGAGCTGCAACAGGTCGACTAGCCGTCAGGTTCCAAGCCGACTAAAATTGAAAAATATGACGGGGAGACCAACCCTGTCGATGTTTTACACCGGCAATAAATATATGGGGCTACTCGGCGGATGGAAACTTGATGGATTGCAAAGGAACACGTAGAGATTTTATACTGGTTCAGGCCCTCGATGTGAGGTAATACCCTATGTCCAGTTGTGGTGTTATTCCTTTGAGGATTTGCGGTGGTGATTCTGGTGAACCAACTCAACCTGCCCTCAGGGGGCGCCCTGCCTCCCCTTATATACTGGGGGACAGGGTTATAAGGTAGGAGTTCCAACCAGATTACGGGCAAGGGATCTCCTCTTAGAGATATAACACACCCAACTAGGACTGTGTTTTCCTTATCGTACAAGGCAAAGTCTGCCGAGTGTGGCTATATCCCTAATTACAAGGCTAGGCCCATCCTCTATCCGAGTGGCCCATATGCTTGTCATGAGGTACCTGAGGCCCATGGCACCCACAGTAGCCCCTGAGACCTTCATAGTTGAGTTACAGCTGATGCCGAGTGCTCATCCTCCACGGTGAAGTCTTCCCGAGTGCATTGCTCCCGAGTACTCATTGTCTGAGTGAGTCTTCTTCCCAAGTCCTGCTTCATGTCAGCTGGCAGCGAGGCTATGAAGGGCTTCATGTAGATATATGAATAGTGTGCGCTGAATAGGCGCACCTATTAGGTGTAGCCCCCGACTTTGTGCTTAATTGTGAAGACAATTAAACATAAAGTCAAAGATCTTTAACCTGAAAGTCTTTCCCGAGTAGATTACTACTGGTATATGAGACTCTTTGGTATCATGTCAACCGAAATATGATTTATAGTCTTGCCGAGCAGGGAACTACTTGTATGTAGGATTCTTCGACTTCATGTCAGTCGGAATGTGTGTTTATAGTCTTGCCGAGTAGGATGCTACTTGTATGTGGGACTCTTCAGCGTCATGTCAGCTGAAAAAAGGGGGTTTATAGTCTTTCCTGAGTGGCGTCCCACCCAGAAGCTAGACTCCTCCGCATCATGTCAGCGGGAATATGTTTATAGTCTCTCCCGAGTAGTGCACTACTCGAAAGTTAGACTCTTCCGTATCAAGTCTGCGGGAATAATGTTGCTCATGGCAACTGATGGCCACGCATGTAGGCTGAGTACCACTTTATGAAAATAAATCCATGGCATGGTCAGGTGTACCCGAGAAAGATACCTGCATCCCCAATTTTAATGAAGACCAGCTTGTGATCCTTGTAAGGATATATCCTCGAGACCTGGTAGATAAAACAGATACCCAAACATATATGTTTAGCAATAAGGCTCTCATGAAGCATATCTGTTTTCCTCATCGGCTCCTGTTGGTAGCAGCAGTGCTATAATTTCAGCTCAGCCTACGGGTGGCCCACATGGAGCATGCTACTGTAGGAACTCATATCTTGGTGGCTGCTACCAAATAAGCCGACCTACCCAGCTTAGCTCTATAGAAGTATCATCCATCGCATGTTAGGATGAGTTTTTTGGTGTCGGTAACCGCAATCAGCCAGAGAAATCCTTATTTGCAAGCCTTTCCGACTTACGTTCTGGATGCAACCTGGTTGCCACATAAGCCTGAGTAGGTATATTGCAGGATCTGCTTGCCCTTCTTAGGTGTGACGCGGTGCATGAGAACCCCGGATGCACTTTGACGATGTAAGTCTTCTCTGACTTGGGTAAAGCCGAACAAGGTACTCGAACCTTGCATTAGCGTAGGATTCGGCAGGCGACCCTCATGGGGCGTACCCTATCCAACAGAGTTATACCCGAGCTCCGACTGGCGCTGGAGGTCGGTTATTAGCCAAATAAAGTAGCCGAACCTCGCATTAGCGTAGGATTCGGCTAGCGACCCACATGGGGCGTACTTTACCCAGCGAAGTTGTGACCGGATGAGGTACCCGAACCTAGCATTAGCGTAGGATTCAGCTAGCGACCCTCATGGGGTGTACCTCACCCAGCCAAGTGGTATCCGAGCTCCGACTGTCGCCGGAGGTTGGTTATTGGCCCACATGGGGCGTAGCCGAGGAAGATGACATCCCGACTGGCGTGAGTACCCGGTCAATAGCCCTCATGGAGCATTCCGAGTGATCCTTAGCAGACTGGTCCAGCCTCCGAGCATAGGAGATGGGCTCGTAGTCCAGAGTTCCTGTCACGCGTATCCGGAACTGGCCCTGCATTATAAAGATATCGGATGAGTAGCATCTGATGATGAAAGCAATCACCCGAATAAAATGTATTTTACAATATATGTAAATACGTGTTCTTCCTCTTTTTGATATTAATTTCCTCGAGTAGTTGACCCCTTACGTTTAAACACTCTGCCCGACTAGTCATAGCCCCCTAGCGTCGGGAGTTGGCTCGTGGCTCTTTCCCAGACACGCGTTTTGGGTGACTTGAGTTCGTCTTTCATGGAGCAAAGTTTCACAGATCAGAATTTATGCTACTTGAGTACTTTTGCAACCATTTAAGAGAAAAAACCTATTAGGTGTAAGTGGCTGCAGCATTGGCAAAGCCAAATGAGGAAATTTTTATCAGGAAGCGACTTAGCTGTTCGGTATTTGGGAGTGGGGATGCCATCCTCGTGTTTGGGCTTTTGAGCCCCCGAGCTTGTCACTTGTTGTCCTGATAATCTTCAGTTGTTGAAAGTCGAAGACGGTTGTAACCGATTGCCACAATGAAGCCGTCTGACTTGTGTTTGCGACTCCTGACTTTAGTCGGGACCGTGTGGTTGGTGCTCTCCCGCTTCTTTTGTCAGGGTGCCTTCTTGTCATCGAGGGCCTCAGCCACAGCGTCAGCCGAGTCGGCGTACTTGTTCGCCATGTCGAATAAAGCCTTGACAGAGTTAGGAGGCTTCCGAGTGAATTTGTCGATGAACGAGGTGTCTTTGACTCCTTTTCGAAAGGCGGCGATGACGACCTCATCCTTGATCATTGGGATTGAATTCTTCTTCTCAGAGAACCTCTTGATGAAGTCACGAAGAGACTCGTTCTTCCTTTGATGTAACTGATACAGGTCGTACTCAGAAGATGGCCTCTCGTATGTTCCCTGGAAGTTGGCGATGAGGCGTTCCCGGAGTTCTCCCCAGGAGCTGATTGATTGCTTGGGAAGTCCTGTTAGCCATGTCCTCGCTAAGTCGACTAAAGCGACTGGGAGGTAGTTAGCCACGACTTTGTGATTTCCTCCCGCTGCTCGGATCGCCAGAATGTAGACCGTGAGCCAGGACTCAGGATTGGTCTTGCCGTCGTATTTGTCGATGCCTGTAGGCTTGAAACCCGACGGCCAATCGACCTGTTGTAGTTCCTGGGTGAAGGCCGGTATGCCTTCGTCTTCATGAGGGCTCCGACTCCGAATATGGCGGCGAAACCGCTCGTGGTGGAGGCCGAAACACTTGTTCTTGTCTTCCAGTTGGCGTTGCTCATCTTCTTCTCGTTCACGGCGCCGAGCGATGATGTCTTGCCGAAGGTCGTGCCGTAGTCGGTCTCGAAGGTCCTGATCGTCCCGACGGTTGCTTTGACATCGCCGGTTGTCGTTGGGGTTGCCGAGTAATGCCTGACGCGCCTCCGTATGCGGCTAACTGGAGCCAGCCGCTCGGCGTCGCTTTGAGGTAGATGAGACTGCCATTGGGGATGTCGACCGGTTGGTCGGTATGAGGGTATCACCCGACTGTTGGTGCTACTGACATGCAGCAGCGGTAAGCATGGCTTTTATCTTTGCGATCGTCGGGGTGGCCTGGTGATTAGGCCCGAACTGGAGTGTATCCAGTAGAGTCGCAGCGGCCACGATGTTCTATTGAGGAGTAATGAAGACCTCATGGTCGCAGACTTGGGTTTGGAGGATTTATCGCTGTACAGTCCGCCCGGCCCTGGGTAGAGCGTCGTGCCGGCGTCTTGCTTCTTCCTCTTGTTGCTCTCACAGTCTGCGTGCTTCCTCCTCTTGCTGCTCGCGTAGTCGGCGTGATTCCTGAGTAGGAGTAGAGCCTTTGGATGCCATGAAGATTTCTCGTGGTGGGGAGAAGCTTGCCGAACTGCTGTCCGACTTAGAGTCGGAATCCGACTGAGAGTCGTAGTCCGACTGAGAGTCGTAGTCGGAATAGTTGATGGCGGTGATTATAACTCTGACCTCCCTAGATCCGATCTCGAGCGGCTCTGGGCCGTATCCGAGTCAAACTCCAGAGGATCGGGTTTGCCATGTCGGATGTTGTCTGAAGATATCCGTGGCGTTGCCGAGTCTGTACGGGAGATTGATGATCTCTTCCCTTCTTAGCTCGATCTTGGCCGGCTCAAGGCCGAGTCCGAGTCGAACACCGAAGGAAAGAGCTGTCCCGAGACTCGGACAAGATGAAGATTGCCACAGCAAGTCGATGAGGGTTGCTACAGCGTCGTGTGGACCGACTGGCGCGGAGTCGGCCGGTTCCCTAGTAGATCGGATCGAGTCTGAGTCGCCCAAGGTGAGATTGCCGATCTGGTCGGCGACAAAGTCGAGGCTTCCGAATGCAATTGTATCTCCGGGGAAGAGTTTGCCGCCATCGACTCCGGTTGCTTGATCCATCGAGCTTGTGGATGTAGATCGCGCCGAAGCCCCTACCTGGCGCGCCAACTGTCGATGTTTTACACCGGCAATAAATATATGGGGCTACTCAGCGGATGGAAACTTGATGGATTGCAAAGGAACACGCAAAGATTTTATACTGTTCAGGCCCTCAATGTGAGGTAATACCCTACGTCCAGTTGTGGTGTTATTCCTTTGAGGATTTGCGGTGGTGATTCTGGTGAACCAACTCAACCTGCCCTCAGGGGGCGCCCTGCCTCCCCTTATATACTGGGGGACAGGGTTACAAGTAGGAGTCCCAACCGGATTATGGCCAAGGGATCTCCTCTTAGAGATATAACGCACCCAACTAGGACTGTGTTTTCCTTATCGTACAAGGCAAAGTCTGCCGAGTGTGGCTATATCCCTAATTACAAGGCTAGGCCCATCCTCTATCCGAGTGGCCCATATGCTTGTCATGAGGTACCCGAGGCCCATGGCACCCACAGTAGCCCCTGAGACCTTCATAGTTGAGTTACAGCTGATGCCGAGTGCTCATCCTCCACGGTGAAGTCTTCCCGAGTGCATTGCTCCCGAGTACTCATTGTCTGAGTGAGTCTTCTTCCCAAGTCCTGCTTCATGTCAGCTGGCAGCGAGGCCCATCCTCGGGACAACTCTCTCCTTCGGTGTTCAACTCGCGCTAGGCCTCAAGCCAGCCTGGATTGGGCTAGGAAGGGGAGAGATCGTCAATCCCCCGTGCAGACTCGGCAGTGCCATGTATCTACATCTCACGCGGTAGACCCAATCCCTTGCGGTTCAGTTTGGACATGGCCCAGAGCCGCTCCAGATTGGATCTAGGGAGGTCGGAGTCATCCTTACTCCGATCAACTACTCGGATTCCGACTCCAAGTCAGACAACAGTTCAAACACTAGTTCGGACACCAGTTTAGCGAGTTTCCTTCTGCCCCGAGAAATCTTCATGGCATCAACCCCTCCACCGGAGGTGCGCCGAGTACAACAGGAGCAAGAAGAGGAGACCCGCCGACTGCGGCAATAGGCCGAACGTGAAGCTCGCAATGACAAGCTACGCAGGGCTGGGTGAACCGCTCAGCAACAGATCCTCCAGACTAGAGTCGGCGACCACAACGTCTTCGTCACGCCACAATAGAACGTCGTGGCCGCTGCAACCGTGCTAGACACACTCTAGCTCAAGCCTGATCATCAGGCCACCCCGACCATCGCAAAGATCAAAGCCATGATTACAGCTGCCGCCTGTCAGCAGCACCAGCAGTTGGGCGTAACACTTATACCGACCAACCGGTCGGGTTCTCCAGCGGCAGTCTCGTCTGCATCGGCATGATGCTGGGTGGCTGGCTCAAGTCAGCCGCACGCAAAGTCACGGCAAACATCTCTTGGCAACACAAACAACAATCGGCGGCGTCCTCAGAACGATCGTCGGTTCAACCAAGACCTCTGAGTTAGTCTACAACGTGATCTCCGCCAAGACATCAACGCTCGGCACCGCCAACGCGAAGACGACGAGCGCTGCCGACTGGAGGACGAGCACGAATGTTTCGGTCTCCACCACGAGCGGTTTAACCACCGCGGTCAGAGCCGGAGCCCTCACGAAGATGAAGGCGTGCCAGCCTTCACCTAGGAGCTACAAGACGTTGACTGGCCATCGGGCTTCAAGCCTACAGGAATCGAAAAATACAACGGCAAAACCAACTCCGAGTCCTGGCTCACCGTGTATACTCTAGCGATCCGAGCCACCGGCGGTGATCATAAAGCCATGGCTAACTACCTCCTGGTCGCCTTGGCCGACTCAGCGAGGACATGGCTAATAGGGCTCCCAAGGCGATCAATCGGCTCCTAGGGGCAACTCTGGGAACGCTTTATAGCCAACTTCCAGGGGACTTACGAGTGGCCGTCTTCCGAGAACGATCTCTATCAGCTGCACTAGAGGAAGAACGAGTCTCTGCGTGAGTTCATCAAAAGGTTCTCTAAGAAGTGCAATTCTATCCTGATGATCAAGGATGAGGTCGTCATCGCCGCCTTCCGCAAGGGAGTCAACGACACCCCGTTCATCGCAAAATTTACTCGGAAGCCTCCAGCCACTGTCAGGGCTCTCTTCGACATGGCAAACAAATACTCCGACTCAGCCGAGGCGGTCGCAGAGGCCCTCGACAAGAAGAAAGAGTCCTGGCAGAAAGACCAAAAGGCTAAAGCCGACAATGAGCCATCACAAAACAAATTCAGCAGCCGCAAGTGGAAGTCGGACAATGAGGTGGCCAACGTGGAGCGGACCCTGTCGCAACCCCCAAGGAACAACGAGTACCAGAAGGTTATGAACGGGCCTTGCCCCTTCCACCCCAAGGGTAAACATGCAGCCAAGGACTACTTCATGCTCAAAAATTTTGCTTCCGAGCAGACTTCATCATCTGGCGTTGACAAGGACAAAGACAAGCCAGATTCAGGCCCGGCTGACGATTTTCAAGACCCCTAGGCCGAGCTCAACCATATCTTCAGAGGGTCGTTTGCGTATGAGTCCAAGCGGAAGCAGAAGCTAACAGCACGTGACGTCAACGCAGTCTCTACAGCAGACGCCCCCTAGTACTTGCGCTAGTCAGAGATGTCCATCATTCAACCGCGTAGATCACCTAGATCGGGTTTCACATCCAGGCCGCTACCCACTCGTCCTAGACCTGGTAGTCAAAAACATCAAGTTGAAGAAGGTTCTTATAGACAGAGGTAGCGTGCTCAATATCCTTTTCGCCAAGACCCTGGATGAGATGAAGATCCCTCGTTCAAAATTGCGGCCGAGTACTGCGCCCTTCCACGGGATAATTCCCAGCCTGTCTTCAACACCCCTCGGACAGATAACTTTGCCGGTCACCTTCGGTACGCGGGATAACTTCCACACAGAAAGCATCTGCTTCGAGGTTGCCGACTTCAAGACAGCGTACCACGCGATACTCGGACGACCGGCTCTTGCCAAATTCATGGTGATACCGCACTATACCTACATGGTGCTCAAGATGCCCGGGCCAACCAGAGTTCTCTCCCTCTGCAACGATGTCAAGCAAGCCTTCACCTACGACAAGGAGAGCTGTGAGATGGCTCAATTGCAAGAGGCGGCAGTCGGACGCGATAGCATTCGGCAAGCCGTCACAACTGAAGTCGAGGATGACCAAGTTCCAGCGAAAAAAGTAGCAAAGTCAGGAATTTCAGCGAACTCTAACACAAAGAAGATCCCCCTGGACCCTTCCGATCCCTCCATGACTGCTCTAGTCGGGACCGGACTCAACCCCAAATAGGAAGACATGCTCATCACCTTCCTTCAAGCCAACAAAGATATCTTCGCATGGAAACCGTCCGACATGCCGGGCATACCAAGGGAGGTGATCGAGCACGCCCTTAATGTCAAGACAGACACCAAGCTAGTCAAGCAACGGCTACAGCGCTTCGCACAGGACCGGAAAGATGCTATTCGGGAGGAGATAACCAAGCTCCTCGCAGTTGGGTTCATCAAAGAGGTCTACCATCCGGACTGGCTGGCAAACCCAATTTTGGTCCGAAAGAAAAAGGTAAATGGCACATGTGCGTTAACTACACCAATCTAAACAAGGCGTGCCCCAAGGATCCATTTGGTCTACCCAGAATAGATCAGGTGGTAGATTCAACTGCGGGGTGCGAACTTCTCAGCTTTCTTGACTGTTATTCAGGATATCACCAAATCAGCCTGAAGGAGGAGGACTACCTAAAGACGTCTTTCATCCGACCATTTGGCGCATACTGCTACATCACTGTGCTGTTCAGTTTGAAAAATGCTGGAGCAATGTATCAACGAGCAATTCAGCGGTGTCTACACACTCAGATCGGATGCAATGTGGAGTCATATGTCGATGACGTGGTGATCAAGACAAATTCTAAAAAAGACCTCATCGCTGACCTAGAGGAAACCTTCCAAAATCTTCGAAGATTCAAGATGAAGTTAAACCCGGAAAAGTGTGCCTTCGGTGTGCCATCCGGCAAGCTACTCAACTTTATCGTATCACATTGCGGCATTAAGGCCAACCCGGAGAAAGTCACTGCAATCATGAACATGGTGCCCCCGACTAGCCAGAAGGACGCCCAGAAGCTGACAGGCTGCATGGCGGCACTCAACCGATTTATCTCTTGACTAGGTGAACGGGGCATGCCCTTTTTCAAGCTACTGAAGAAAGCATACAATTTCCAATGGACTCTCGAAGTCCAGCAAGCCTTCGAAGACTTCAAGAAATTTCTCACATCACCACCAGTGTTGGCATCGCCTATGCCCCAAGAGCTATTACTATTGTATCTGGTGGCATCTACTTAGGTAGTCAGCACGGTGCTGGTGCTCGAGCGATCCAAACCGGGTCACATACAAAAAGTTCAACGGCCAGTCTACTTTGTCAGCGAGGTCCTTGCCGACTCCAAAATAAGATATCCGCAGGTCCAAAAGCTGCTCTATGGCCTACTCATCACTGTCTGGAAGCTGGTGCACTATTTTCAATCGTATCAAGCCACGCAGATCACCCCAATCCGGTTACCCATCCAGGACGCTATCCACTCGTCCTGGAACCGGTCATCAGGAGCATCAAACTGAAGAAGGTTCTCATCGATGGAGGAAGCGCTCTCAATATTCTATTCGCCAAGAAGCTTGACAAGATGAAAATTCCTCGCTCCGAGCTACCGCCGAGCACAGTGCCCTTCCACGGGGTAATCCCCGGCCTGACTTCGACTCCACTCGAACAGATAACTGTGCCAGTCACCTTTGGCATGTGGGATAATTTCCGCACCGAGAATATCAGCTTCGAGGTTGCCAACTTCGAGATTGCATACCACGTAATACTTAGACGGCCGGCACTAGCCTAATTCATGGCAGTGCCACATTATACCTACATGATGCTCAAGATGCCAGTACCAGCCGGAATTCTTTCTCTTCGCAGCAATGTCAAGCAAGCCTTCACCTGCGACAAGGAGAGCTGCGAGCTGGCTCAATCTCAAGAAGCGGCAGTCGGGCTTAACAACATCTGACTAGCCACCACAACAGCAAGCGAGGATGATCAAGTTCAGGCAAGAAAAGCAGCCAAGTCGGGAATTTCAGTGGACTCTAAAACAAAGAAGATCCCCCTAGACCCTTCCAAACCCTCCAAAACTGCTCTTGTCGAGACCGGACTCGACCCCAAATAGGAAGACGTGCTCGTCACATTCCTCCAGGCAAACCTAGTCTTGGTCCGGAAGAAGAACGGTAAATAGCACATGTGCGTCAACTACACTGACTTAAATAAAGTGTGCCTCAATGATCCATTTGGTCTACCCAAAATAGATCAGGTGGTGGATTCAACTACGGGGTGCGAACTTCTCAGCTTTCTTGACTGTTACTCGAGATATCACCAAATCAGCTTGAAGGAGGAGGACTGCCTGAAGACTTCTTTCATCATGCCGTTTGGAGCATACTTCTATGTCAGTATGCCGTTCAGGTTGAAAAATGCTAGAGCAACGTACCAACATGCAATTCAGCAGTGTTTACATACTCAACTCGGGCGTAATGTGGACGCGTATGTCGATGACTTGGTGATAAAGACAAAGTCCAAGGAAGACCTCATCGCCGACTTGGAAGAAACTTTTCAAAGCCTTCAGAGATTCAAGATGAAGTTGAATCCGGAAAAGTGCACTTTTGGTGTACCATTCGGAAAGCTAGTCGGCTTCATCGTATCACATCGAGGCATCGAGGCCAATCCAGAGAAAATCAACGCTATCATGAACATAGCACCCCCAACTAGCCAGAAGAATGTCCAAAAGCTAACAGGCTGCATGGCAGCACTCAGCTGATTCATCTCCTGACTTGGTGAACGGGGCATGCCCTTTTTCAAACTATTGAAGAAAGCAGACAATTTTCAATGGACACCTGAAGCCCAGCAAGCCTTTGAAGTCTTCAAAAACTTTCTCACATCACCACCAGTTTTGGCATCACCTATGCCCTAGGAACCACTAATGTTATACTTGGCGGCAACCACTCAGGTAGTCAGCACGGTGCTGGTAGTCGAGCAATCGGAGCCAAATCATATATAGAAAATTCAACAGCCAACCTACTTCATCAGCGACGTCCTAGAAAACTCCAAGATGAGATATCCTCAAGTCCAAAAGCTGTTATATGGCCTAGTCATCACTGTCCGGAAGTTGGTGCACTATTTTTAGTAGCATCAAGTCACTATTGTCACATCGTATCCACTTGGGGACGTCCTACATAACCACGAGGCCACTGGCCGAATCGCTAAATAGGTGCTTGAGTTGATGGCGTCTGACATCATCTTTCAACCACGGACAGCAATCAAGTCTCAACCTCTAGCCAACTTCGTGGCCGAGTGGACAGAAGCCCAGATGACTACAAACACGGACAAGCTAGACTACTAGATGATGTACTTCGATGGTTCTCTACGGATCGGTGGCGCAGGGGCTGGTGTTGTGTTGACATCACCCACCAATGAAAAACTCAAGTACGTCCTCCAGATTCACTTTCCGGCTTCCCACAATGTTGCCGAGTATGAGATGCTTATCCATGGGCTCCGCATTGCCATATCACTCGGCATCCGCTGACTAGTCGTACGTGGGGATTCTCAACTCGTGGTTAGCCAAGTTATGAAAGACTAGACATGTTTCGACGATAATATGGCGACATACTGTCAGGAGGTCCAAAAGCTAGAAAACAAGTTCGATGGGCTGGAGATAACTCATGTATACAATGAAACTACAGACGAATTGGCCAACATGGTATCCAAACAAGAAGTGGTCCTGACTGGGATTTTTGTCGAGCAACTTTTGGAGCCATCAGTCAAGTAGAAACCAGCACATGAACAGTCGGGGGCTGAACCTACCTTGGAAACAAATGAAGTGCTAATCATCTCTCAAGATTGGCGGACTCCAGTTGCCAAATTCCTCTTGGACGATGAACTCCCAGAAGATCACAGTGAAGCCGAACAGAGCAAACATCGAAGCAAATGTTTCCTTGTAGTCGGAGAAGACATGTACCATCGAAGTGCATCTAGGGTCCTCATGCGCTGCGCCACACCCGAGGAGGGCAAGCAAATTCTGCAATCGATCTAGTCGGGCATTTGTGGCAACCATGCTGCATCTAGGACGTTAGTCGGAAATGCTTATAGACAAGGTTTCTTCTGGCCAACTGCGGTAACAGATGCTAAAGACATTGTTCGCACATGTGAGGGATGCCAATTCTATGCAAGGCAAACACATCTTCTAGCTCAAGAACTTCAAACAATTTTAATCTCTTGGCCCTTTGTAGTTTGGGGGCTTGACATGGTCGGGCTGTTCAAAAAAGCACCAGGAGGGTTCACACACTTGTTCGTCGCAGTGGATAAATTCACAAAGTGGATTGAGGCAAAGCCCGTTGCTACCATTACAGTGGCATGAGCAAAGGACTTCATCATGAGTATTTTATACAAATTTGGAGTTCTTAACCGCATCATAACGTACAACGATACTCAGTTCACTGGTGGCGTATTTCAAAATTTCTGTCGGCATCAAGATCTGTTATGCTTCTATGGCACACCCACAGAGCAATGGGCAGGTCGAGCGTGCTAATGGCATGGTCTTACAAGGTATCAAGGCTAGGGTGTTTGACCGACTACAACCATATACAAGGCAGTGGGTACAAGAACTCCGATCCGTTCTCTGGTCTCTAAGAACCACAGTTAGTCGGGCAATAGGGCAATCCCCTTTCTTCCTGGTCTATGGTGATGAGGCTATGTTACCAACCGAGTTGAAGTTTGGCTCTCCACAAGTTCGGGCCCACTCAGAAGACAAATCAAATAAAGCCCGACTAGTCGAACTTGATCAGTTGGGGGAAGCAAAGGACATCACAAAGGTATCTTCAAGGCCTACGTCGTTATCACAGTCAAAATGTCTGTGGCCGCGCCTTTTTGGTGGGAGATCTTGTCTTGAGAAAAATACAAACCACCAAAGACAAGCATAAACTGTCCCCTTTGTGGGAAGGGCCATTCATTATCGCTGAGGTGACATGTTCGGGCACCTACCGACTAAAGACCGAAGACGGTTCCCTCATCAGCAACTCATGGAATATAGAACAGCTACATCCTTTCTATACCTGAGTTTTGTATTTTCTCTCTACATATGTACAAAGTTTTTTCTCTGACTCACTACATCGCTTGTTCCAACCGAGTAGTGAGTGGGGGCTGCATATATAATGTGCCTTGTTAATAAAATCCGAGCTTGTTTTATCTAAGTTATGAAGTTTTACAACGATTATGCTAAGTTTGCCTGAGTATAGCTTTTAGAAGTGAATGATTTTTCTTAAGTTCCTATCGATCTACTCGGCGCAGATTACATAGTCGGGTAAAGCTAATGACAACTAAGAAAAAGCAAGTACTCGGTAGCATTAGACAGATATTTACAAATGTCTTTACAAAAGTAATATACACCGACTGCATAATTGTTTGTTCTTACATACTCAGGTCTTTTGCTATGGCCTCCGCAGTCGGCCTTGCCTGGCTAATCAGCTCCAGTGCCTCTTCAGGAGTCGTCTCCTCAGCAAAGCCCTTACCAATGGCCTCCATATCAACCCTAGGGTATATTGACTTGGTCATGGCAATAGTTTGGGCAACGCCGATAGCTACACACTCGTCCGAGTACTTCTTCAAGATACTCGGAGCTTCGCTAAGGCGTGCCTGCACCTGGGAGACGGTACTGGAGCTGGTACCAGGATGGTGAGGTTCCGTAATGTCAAGGAGCCCTTTCACAGATTCGATAAGGATTTCCCATGACTCCTTGATGATCTTGATCTCCTCTGGAAAGGTATTAAATTGGATCTGGGCATTGGCTTTTGAAGCTTTAGATGCATCAAGAAGAATACTTGTTAACCAAGACATGCAGTCGGAGCAACAAGAAGACAGGGTAAGATCATTGTCAAGCAGGAGACTTACTGGCATAGTCAACCTCCACCTTGGCTTTGGCCTTCTCTACCTCCTTCAACTTGTCATCTTGTTTCTCCCTCTCCTGTGCTTGGGCTTTCAACTCAGCTTCAAGGGCTGCAAATCAAAACAGTCAGGAACTCAAGATTGCAGTCAAAGCTTAACATGGCAGTCGGGAATCAACAACGCTAGAGAAATACTACTCTGGAATCTACTCGGGAGGACAATACAGAAGACTTACATCTGATCTTCTCGACTAGAGCCCAGTTTTCGTCCCTGAGCTTATCAACTGATCCCCTCAGCCATGTCTCCCTTTCTTGGCTCGTCCGCTCTAGGTCGTCCTTGGCTATTTGGAGCTGGTTCAGTCGTTGGAGATGGGGGGCGAGCTTGGTTAGGACCATATTTATCTTCTCTGAGTGGTCGACGATCTTCTGCTCAGAACAACATAGAGGAAAACAGAGTCAAAAGGCAGAGTACCAGGTCAATGGAAATTGTCTAGAACTCAACATGGCAAGATTCGCTACATACCTGGACTCCCCTGGACGCGGTGATTGCAGCATGTAGGAGAACTTTGCGCTCCCTCGATGTTGTTCGTCATGCTCGTAGCTCTCCGCAATTCCCTCAGGGGTGACCCAATGAAAGGTTCTCAGGAAGTTGCGTGGAGGGGCTTCGAGCCAGGGGAGGTCTACTTCATTAGAAGACGACGACGATAGTGATGGCGATGGGGTCCTCAGCGGCTGCAGGGGCTTTAGTGATCTGCTCGAGGGCTGGAGCAACAATTATAGTACTTGCTTCTTGGTTGGCCGGCGCTAGTGATCCTGATGTCAGGACTGCTTCAGCTTTAGCAGCTAGAGCAGTCTCTGGCTGGCTTGGCAGATGCAATTGCTAGAGCTGGCTCAGCTGGGATTGGCTTGGTGACATGAGCTGCTAGCATAGTCCCCTTGGGATCTATGTCCACTCGCTTCCTGCATAATGTATCAGATATCAAGATACTGCCACATCATTCAATATTCTTGGAAGATTGAAGATTGCTTATCTCTTGTAAGTCTTGAACTTCCACGAGGGGGCTCCAGAAGATATTAGTGGCGAAGAGCTACTGGCTGTCGGGCCAATTGGCACGGTAGTTGGCGGTGGCGATTTGGCTCTAGTCGGCTTTGTTCCTGGTGCAGCCGACTGGGGTGTCGAGGTACTCGGTGGTGCGGCCTTTGGGCTCGACGTTGATGATCTTGTACTTGGCAGAGCTGCCCTTGGGCTCGATGTTGCTGATCTAGAGCTTGGCAGTGCTGGTCTTGGGCTTGATGTTGCTGATCTTGAGCTCGGTGGTGCTGGCCTTGGGCTCGATATTGCTGGCCTTGGGCTTGGAGATACCAGCCTTGGGCTTGGCGGCCTGGGAGCTAAACTGGCGGGGTCCTTGATCTTCAGGCTCCCTAGCGCTGCACTCGGCGTGCTTGTCTTCTTCTTGCCCGAATCTTCAAGTGGTTTCTTCCCAGCCCTCTTGGAGCTAGGTTGGGTAGCAGAAGGACTAGCTAGCCGCTTCTTCGTTTTGGTGGCTGGCTGAGTTTGGGAGTCATCATCAAACTCCTCACAATCCTACAAGTGTTTCAATGACATGCATCATGCATTGTAGAACAATTCAAGACTGATATCCACAGACATTCATCACAGAGAGATAACGATTCCACATCAGTTTTTCAAGATTACTTGTGGCCTAGGCCTGTTCTGGCTATAGGGTGTGGTGGCGTGCTCTTCATCTTTAGTTTCCACTACCCCGTTGACAAAAAAGCCAAGCAAGGTAACGGTGACCTTGTTCTTATCAGCTAATTCAGGATATTCGCGGCTGGGATCATCTTTGCCCTGATAATCCCAACCAAAGTGGCTTCTAAGCTTCAAAGGCCTAGTGCGGCAGTTCAAAAAACACCTCGCCACCCAGGGACCAAATAGCCCCGAGCTCTTCAGCAGATCGATTTTCTCCATCAGCTGGTATACTTGGCCCATCTCTTCATAGCCTGGCACTGAAGACCAGATGGGCAGAACTACTGGTGGAGAAGCAGTGAAAGGAGGCAGAGAAGGTTCAAGATTAGAACAATAGAACCATTCTCTGTGCCAGCCCTAGAGGGAGGTTTGCAAAGGAACATTGAAATAGATTTTCTTCATTTCATTCCTAAGTTGGAGACTGGCTCCCCCAATGACCTGGACTTTATTTTTGGATGGTTGGGGCTTGATGTGGAACAAGTATCGGAAAATATTGATATAGGGCTTAACCCCTAGAAAAGCTTCACAAAAGGTGGTGAACATGGAGATTTGCAGGATAGAGTTGGGATTCAGATTCACCAACTCTATACGATAAAAAGAAAGAAGTTGGCGAAGAAAATCTGAAGAGGGGAGGGCAAGACCGCGATCGAAGAAAGAGGTGAAGCCAACAGTCTTACCAGATTGGGGTGTCGTCGTGGATTCCCCCTCAGTGGAACACCAATGAATGACATCATGACACTACAATCGCAGTTGTTTCTCCAAGACTTAAGCTTCAACGAACCGTAGTCCGAAATCGGCCAAGCTCCCGCGGACATCTCCGGGATCTCAAACGGGGCTCTCAGCATTACTGGGAGTGAGAAGATTTGGGGAAAATGCTCGTGGAGGTTTGGAATGGATGCGGCGGAGCGGAATCGCGTGAGTCTCAAGCGGGGGTGCTAGCTATTGCAAACCCTAGTGAAGAGGAGCGCGAAAGTTGGGCGCGGAGGCAGGAAGACAAAATGATTGGCGGATTGGAGAAGATGAGATAATCTTCTCTCTCTCTCCACTTTTGTAGAGCCTGTGCTGATAAGTGGGCTTGGGCCGACAAATTCAATACTAGGCCACAAGATATGAGTTTCTAAATGGCATGCTCTATTGGGCCGATTGCTGGCTGTGTTAAAATTACGGTGCAGATGCTATTTACGAAAACCGATTAAATAATCAGATATGCTTCATGAAAGCTTAATTGCTGGACACATGTGTTCAGATATCTGAATTATTTACCAGGTATTGAGGATACATCCTTATAAGGATCGACAGTTGGTCTCCATTAAAATTGGGGATGCACGTATCTCTCAAGTACACCTGACACATATTGGGCTAAAATCCATAACATGGTACTCGGCTTACATGCTTAGCCAACAATTGCCTTGAGCAAAAATTATTCCAGTTGACATGATGCTGAAGAGTCTACATACCGTGTAGTATACTACTCGGGAAAGACTACAAGGTTAAAGATCTTTGACTTTATGTTTAATTGTTTCACAATTAAGCACAAAGTCGGGGCTACACCTAATAGGTGTGCCTATTCGGTGCAAACTATTCATATTTTTACATGAAGCCTGTGGAGGCCATGGGCCCCGGGTACCTCATCACAAGCATATGGGCCACTCGGATAGAGGATGGGCCTAGCCTTGTAATTAGAGATATAGTAGCACCCGGCAGATTTTGCCTTGTACGATAAGGAATATACAGTCCTAGTCGGGTAAATTGTATCTCTAAGAGGAGATCCCTTGGGCATATCCGGCTGGGACTCCTACATTGTACTCCTGTCCCCTAGTATATAAGGGAAGGCAGGGCGCCCCCTGAGAGCAGAAGATCATTGATCGACACAAATCCTCAAAGGACTACCATCACAACTACACGTAGGGTATTACCTCATATCGAGAGACTGAACCAGTATAAAATCTCCCTGTGTTCCTTTGCAATCCACCGAATTTCCATCTACCGAGTAGCCCCATATTCATATTGCTGGTGTGAAACATCGACAAAGCCCTTCATAGCCTCGTTGCTAGCTGACATGAAGCAGGACTCGGAAGAAGAAGCACTTGGACAAAGAGTACTCCGGAGCAATGCACTCGGGAATTCTTCACCAGGGAGGATGAGCACTCGGCATCAGCTATGACTCAACTATGAAGATCTCAGGGGCTCCTGTGGAGGCCATGGGCCCAGGTACCTCATGAGAAGCATTTGGGCCACTCAGACAGAGGATGGGCCTAACATTGTAATTAGGGATATAATAGGACTCGGCATACATAACCTTGCACGACAAGGAAGGAATATAGTCCTAGCCGGGCATGTTGTATTCCTAGAAGAAAATCCCTTAGTCAGAGTCTGACTGGGATTCCTACTCTGTAATCCTGTCCCCTGGTATATAAGGGGAGGCAGGGCGCCCCCTGAGGGCAGAAGTACAATCTCACTAGAGAAACCTCAAAGACAATACACCACATCTGGACGTAGGGTATTACCTCATCTCGAGGGCCTGAACCAGTATAAATTGTTCGTGTTCCTTTGTTGTCCATTAAGTTTAGGTTTCATGAGTAGCCCCATATTATTATTGTCGGTGTAAAACATCGACACACCTAAAACGCCGCCATTCGCTGGTGGTGATGGCAAGAAGTTCTCTGGCGTTGCCTAGCTGCTCCTTCCCCTGCTCTGTCTCGCTGATAGATGGGCCTCTCGTAGTTAGGCATGAGAGACTTAATCAAAGACAATTAAAAATCTTAGGGCTTATTTACAAAGTATACATTCTATCACATGTGGATCCGAGGACCTATACGTAATTACCCAAAAACTAAAGAACTCTTAACGAAGTCAAATTTTCACACGTGGTTGATTCCCAGTTCTTCCAGTGGTCTTTTTGCACATTGTCTCTCACCGACAAGTGGACCCTGCATTTAAAAATCTGAGAAAATAAAATAAAATGCTTTATATGCTTTTCTATTCAACTAAAAATGAGTAAACTTCCAAAATTCATATCTAATTCATTTTAACTCCAATTGGGATGGAACAAAATTTGTTGGAATCACAAAATTATGAATTTCATTTCTGTGAATTAAAATTTGACACAAACAGTACAGAGAACACCTCAAAAATTTAGTATAAAGTATAAATACCATGTATAATACATGGAGAGTATAATTGACAGAAAATTCATACTAGCTCCAAATAAAGTGAACTAAATTTTGTTACACTCACAGAATTACATACTTTAATGCTATGATGTAAAACTTGTTCAAAAACACCATAGAAAATGCGTCCAAATATACATGGTGTACAAATAACGTATTCGACCGTATTTAGATTTCAAACACTTATAACTTACATATGTTAAAACATAAAATTGAAATTCTTTCACGACAGCCCATCTTAAATCATGCTCGCTGTTTCTATTGAAAAGGAATTTGAAAAATTACCTCCCAAATTATGTAACTAAAGTATGCGTATAAATGCCATATTTACATATATAACTTCTAAAATACATATCTCCCAAATCAAAGATGATAAAACATAAATTCATTCACCAATATTCATCTAAAATCAGTACCAACCCACTGTGTAGATCTCATACATATTAAAGCAACTTAGAATTTTCACATTAACTCGTATTTAGACATATTTGCGTATAGAACTTGTAAAATTCATAACTCACAAATGCAAAGTGATAAAGTAGAAATTCTTTCACCTAAATTCACCTTAGGTCAGTACCTTGCCACTGTGTAAATCTCATGAATATTAGAGCATTTTGGTTTTTTCGCATTATTTGCTATTTATTCGATCGTACGCTAATTTTATTTAGTGAACAAACCCGTCGATGGTGAGTAGTTAGATTTGTTGCTGACAAAGGTGAAGAGGTGTAAGGCAAGTATTCTCCCCTCCTCCCTTGAAAAACTTAATCCTATGTTTTGGAAAATGAAATGTGTTGTTTGCAAAATTGCATGCATATTTGTAACTATCGATACTTGAAATGTGGGTAAATGGTAGCTATATCCTATTTGCTGCATAACCAAACTTGAATACTTGTATTCCTTGATATTGTAACCTTAGAATTGGTTAGAGTACCTTACATGTGTTCACTTGGGATTTTACATGCTTATATGAATGCCGTATTCTTAGCTATGCTTAGAAATATGCAAATATACATTATGGTCACCTTATTAAAGAAAATTTGGGCATTATGTTACTTCTGGACAGAGGAGTTTCCACTGATTATTTGTGAACCAAAAATGGAAAAAAAACTTGTTTTGGACATGGGCAGCAAGCGGTGTGCATATGGAGTAGTTGCACACTCATAGGAGTGTTTGCCTAAGTCAATTAAGGACCGAACTCAATATCATTAGCCTTGCATATGGTAGGCTAAAGTAGTATGGGTTAAGTTGTTCTATTAGCTCATAGGAACTACCTAACGACCCGTAACGGTGTTAGGTGTTTAAGTCTATCCAATACAACGGTACAATGCCTCATGGGAAAATAGTGGGTTTGACACCATGGCGCTAGGGTAAGGCATGGGCCCACCACCTAGCGGCTCTAGGGTTGCTCCTAGGGTGGATTCTTGCTTGCCGTCGATGATGCAAGGTTAACCGTTGAACAATGTAAAGGCTAAGTTGTGACCTCTAGGCCACACTCAACATGTAGAGTGTGGGATACCGATGGGTATCGAACAACCTAGGGTGTAGCCGTTTTGGCTTCTATCACATCATGTGGGTAGAGATGTATAAACTCTACAGAGTCAAAACTAATCGATTAGCCGTGCTCATGGTCATGAGCGGCATATTGAAGTGTCTCGAGTATAGACTTATGTTTTTTTAAATATGTTCATGGAAATGGCATGTGGGAATGGATGATTTTTTATACTTATGAGCTTTATGTATATGAGATTGGTGGCTTGTTGCCGGGGAGGGCAGCAAGCATGATGACATGAGATTGATATATATATGTGACCATGATTTACCTTCTGTACTTGTTTAAATGCTTCCTAAATTACGTTGCAAAAGGTTGTGAAATAAAATTTGCTTTATGCTGAAAATGAAACCACAAATAGCCTTTCTTGACTTAGAGCTTGCATGTAGTATGTTAGGTTTGCCTTGCCTGTATATTGTTTCGATAATGTACTGGCTCTTACCCTGTTGTGTATTGTTGGTTTAGTCTTTATTGCAGGTGATGAGATATTTACATTGAGAGCTTTGCGATAATCATTAATCTTCAGGACAGTTTTAATTAGGGGCCAACCCCTCGTCAGTTGCTTGTGGGAATAGATAGACGAGCTTCCGCTGAACTCTAAATTATTTAGCCGGTCGGCCGATGTAAAACTTAGTTGTAAATTTCAGTTTAATTAATTGTATCACCCTATGTTGGATAACACTTGCTGTATACGAAAGTGCGAGGATAGCAACTTCCTAGGGCAACTTCCTGGGGCTAGCTAAACACAAGTTTGGGCTTGAAACACTTGAGATATTTGCTTAATAGCTGATGTAGATCTAATCCTCCGTGGTATGTACTCTCTTGGTCACCGCCATCGAGTGGTTCATGGGCATACCATAGGGAGGACTGGTGGAGGCTATTTTGTTGAGTATCTCATTTGTTTCGAGTTCGGCACTTTGACTTTGTATCATATTTGTTATTCGCGACTTCAAGTATGCTTTGAGGTGTGGTGATTACAGTATTTATTTGGTTTTGTTCGAGACCCCACCACTCCAATAGTTAGTGTTGACGTGGCGAGTTGCAAATCACGGTACAAGTCTCAAGGTGTCCCCACATCTTAATTATTTTCAGGTATTGAGGATATATCCTTATAAGGATCCATAGTTGGTTTCCATTAAAATTGGGGATCTGGTTATCTTTCAAGTACACCTCATCATGCATTGGGCTTGAGTCCATAGTGATACACAGCTTACATGCTTAGCCAAATTGCCATGAGAGAAATTCTAGTCATAATTGTCTAAAGAGTCCAATTTCTGAGAAACATATCATTCGGGAATGACTTAAAGATTAAAAATATTTCACTTTATGTATAATTGTTTCACAATTAAGCACAAAGTCGGGGCTACACCTAGTAGGAGCGCCTATTCGGTGCACACTATTCACCTATTTCTATGATGCCCTTCATAGCCTCGTTGTCAGCTGACATAAAGCAAGACTCGGGAGAAGAAGCACTCGGACAATGAATACTCGGGAGCAATGCTGATGAGGACAACACTAGCTCGGATATGACCATAGCTACCTTATGTATTCATCAATCAAAGGTGCATGCTTTCTACGTAAGATTTACGTGTTATATATTTGAACAGCCGTTATTGCACCATGAGTTTTATGTGTTCTCGTTTGTAGAGATACTTGCTTGGGTGAAGTGAAAGAGACCGAGCGCAAGGAACACATGGATGATCAAAGAAGTTGATTGGAGACCAAACCAAGACCTTACCCAAGTCTACTCCTATATCACCACATCACTTTTGGTCAATAGAAGGCAAGAGATGAAGTTCTGCACGTTTAGATTCAGATTCGGGCCTCCTGACAGCATCAACTTCAAACGGACCTAGTCACTGATCCAGAAGGACTTTCGGGGCCCATGAGTACTTGTTGGAAAGCTTATGGAGTCTATTTTCAGATGGTTTTGGTCCCACATCAAAATTCCTCCTGAGCTGTCCGGAATCGTCGAAATAAGACACATACCTCTTCTAGTCTGAGTCTGTTTTGGGCCTTGCGCCTTGTAATTGTGTCGTGGGCTAAGCCCAAGGGGTGTGCACTCTAGGGTTAAGCCTAGGACGTCCCAACTCATATATATTTAGTAGCCATCATCGTTTAGAGTCGGGTTTTGCTTAGATTATTCTGCCAATGCAGTTTCGCCATCTAGATCGGTTTGTGGAACCCCAACTTTGTGTGCTAAACATCCATCTGCAATTCAGGTTGTGTTTTCTTTGTTCTTGCAAATTTCTTCGATTGCTTGCAGGGATAAAACCTTTGTGGTGAGGTCGACTACGTGAGAGCGTGGTTGATAACAACTAGACGTGTGGGTGTAGCGGTTGCGAGGTGACGATCGCTGATCGGAAGCCTCAAAAAGTGAATGTCTTCACGTCACCAAATCGAACCTATCGGAGCACCTAGTCTCTCATCAAGTGGTATCAGAGCACAGGTTGCCCAATAGGTATTATCTGTTCCCATCTATCCATCTTTGTTTCTTTTACCTAGAGTCCAAAAAACCCAAAAATTTATTATCACCATGTTCTTCGTAGTGTTAGGTTTATCCCCTGTCCAAACCCCTTTGTGCCTTTGCAAAATTTATTTCAGTATCGCTTTGTTGATTCTGTCTCCTAGGTCAAGTTAGTGGTCACTGGTTTAGAGTCGTGTTCATGGTTCTAGTTCTAGTTGTTGTGTTGCACGAGAGCCTGCCTTGAGAGATCGAGTTCTACTCGGTTTCAGACTGCAAGCCGCCTTGAGCTTTTAACCCACTTTCGCAAGCCTTTTTAGATAGGTTACAAGCTGCCTTGTGTCAATCGCCCTGCATCGCTAGCCTCCTTGTTTGCCCCGCTTGATCTATTGGCACTTATACTCTAGCCGGAGCAACAGGGTTGAGCCGCGAAACCCTTGTTCGCACTACCTTTCTTAAAACAGCCATAACTTTTGCAGATATATACAGAAAATTTTACATCTGCTTCTCCTCCACTTTGTTGGGTTCGGCCGATCTAAAATAGCAAAATTTGGCCTGCAAGACTGAGTTTTCGAGCCCTGAAGTTCTAGCACGAGTTTTAAAGCACGCTCACAAATCTCTCCAGGCCACATCTTACATCGGCTTGAGCTGCTCCTTCCTGAAGTTTTGCTGTTTTTGAGTTCCTAGTTGAGAAAAAAATATATCAAAAAAAAGAAAAAAAAGAGAGATCAAGTAAAAAAAAGAATGTGATAAGCAAAAGGGAACAAAAGAAGTGTGCAGACTTGCTGAGAGAGAGCTGTTTTCACGAAGCAGTCTTGTTGATCTCTCGAGATATTTGAGAGACTTGGTGGGAGAGAGCTGTCCTAAGTCCTTTGTTTCTTTCTCTCGCTTGTTAGGCTGGTTCTAGGACGTGTCTCCGTCAGTGACTGCTACAAGTATTTGGGACACTTATTCAGCTTTGCTATTCTGTTATTAATTTTTGCTAATCCTTGCTACCATACTTTTGAGCCTCCCGAGATCCACAAACTTCTTATCAGTATAGATTTGATTCGAGTAATCGCAATACTCACCGTTGTGAATGTCCCACCTCTCCGGTCGTACCACCTGCTTCAATCAGTAAGAATATCATAAGAGTTCGGTAAGACGCTTTTGGTTGCTTGAGAGTGTGTGATTCCACCGTCCACTACCTAGTAGTTTATACGAATAACGCTTTTGTGTTGTTTTCTGTTTTCTACTAACATTGGCAGGAATATGATGGCATAGCATGAACTCTATATAACAAGACCTTCAGGCGATAGCTAAGAGCACGAAAGGTCTCCTTAGTGAATATGAACAATTGAGACGATATCAACAGCTAGCTACTGTTTCTTCTTGTCTTCCATTAACTATGATAGTTCACACCAAGGACGAAAAGGAGACGAAGAATTTGGATGAGAGCCCTACCATAGCTGCCACATCACCTTCGACAAGTGAAGGTAAGACTATGTCATGTCCCCCTTCATATAATGGATTTGGTGCTGAACCATACATGAGTTGGGAAATTGCGATTGATAAAATTTTTTCTCATCATCATATGTGTGATAAACGAAAGATTAAGAATGCTGCTAGTGTCTTGACTTCTCATGCTTTAATATGGTGGCAAAATTTAATAACGTTTTCACATGATAGATTGCCTCAAATTTGGAATGATATGAAAATGCTTATGCAAGAGAAATTTGTTTCTCCATCTTAGAATTTTTCTTACAAAAATAAAGTGTGTCATTTAGAGAAGCAACCCCTTGTTGTCCCTTCTTCTGTGACTAACCTTTTGCAGGATAATGAGAGTACTTTGGTACAACAAGTGCTAAGTTCTCAAATGGAGAAAGCGGAGCAAAATCAATGCCACAATTTGTTCCAATCAAAGTTTTTGGTTATGAATCGAGCATGCTGTATTATCATTGATAGCGAGAGCTATAGCAATTTGGCAAGTTTAGATATGGTCGAGAAGCTTGGATTGCCGACGCAACCGCATCCTCGGCCTTATTACATCCAGTGGTTCAATTCTTGCGGTAAGTTGAAGGTAAGTAAAATTGTGAAAGTGGAGTTTTCAGAAGGCAATTATCATGATAGTGCCATATTCAATGTTGTTCCAATGCAAGCATGTTCTCTACTTTTGGGTGGACCTTGAGAATACGATAGAGATGTTGTGCACCATGGTAGAACCCACACGTACACTTTCACACATAATGGCAAGAAATTTAAGTTGCTACCTATGTCCCCTGTTGAAATTTTGAAAGATGATCTTGAGAGGGAAAAGATTGAAAACCATGAGGTTTTGAGAAATAAATGTAATAATTCTAATGTTTTGATGCCTTCACCTAAACCTGAGTTATTGCAAAACGAACGTATTGCTTTCAGCACTGACATTTTGCAGGTATATGAGAAGAACCAAGGTAATGAGGAAAAGAAGAAAGATATAGAGAAAGAAGATCCATCTGTTGTTCCATGCATGTTTCAAGATGGTTTAATTAAGAGTGCACGTACAATTTTTGAAAATGAGAACAGAGGTAACAGAAATGGTGCTACATTCACTCAAGGTATGGACAATTCTGATATGCTATATATGTCCACTAATCATGTTAGTTTAGAGCAATCACCAGTGGAATCGTGTGTTAAATTACCTTTGTCACACGATGATTTGGTTTCTATTTCTTGTGATAAAGAAGAGTTGTGCAATGCTTCACTTATATCCGTGCCACAAGTAGTGAATGAACATGTTAGTAATGTTGTTGAACCACCATGTGCTGATTTTAGACATGTTGTTCACATTGCTAGCAAGAATGAAGAGTTTAGATTGCTATCTTTTTTAAATACTTAGGGCTATATTCAATTTGATGATCTTTGTCCACTCAATTGTTTAGAGAAGAAATTATTTGCTAGATCTGATTTGCCATGTCCTTCTCATGGGATTTTTCATGTTATTGGCAATTATGATAATAAAGGAGAATATAATGTGCATAGAGTATACATTTGTTCAAATTTTAATATACCTCCTTTTCATAATGACATGTCTTGTCTAAAGGACCGCATGAGTATAAATAATTCTCTATCTAGTTTCTCTAGTTGTTTAAATGAGTTGCAGGTTGGTTTGCAAGAAGGGGAGTGTTGTGAGCTGCACGACATTACAAAGTGTTCTCCGTGATTAAAAATTTCAGAATCCAACCATATGCACAACACTACCTCACCCTATGTTGTGAAAGATAAAGATATGTTCATCAGGCTTAATGACAAGGTGAAACCGCGGACGGTTTCCAATCAAGAAGGGGAGGATGATGAGGACATCACTAGCTCGGATATGACCATAGCTACCTTATGTATTTATCAACCAAAGGTGTATGCTTTCTACGTAAGATTTACGTGTTATATATTTGAACAGCCGTTACTGCACCTTGAGTTTTGTGTGCTCTCGTTTGCAGAGACACTTGCTTGGGTGAAGGGAAAGAGACCGAGCGCAAGGAACGCATGGATGATCAAAGAAGTTTATTGGGGACCAAACCAAGACCTTACCCAAGTCTACTCCTACATCACCACGTCACTTTTGGTCCATAGAAGGCAAGAGATGAAGTTCTGCACGTTTTGGATTCGGATTCGGGCCTCCTGATAGCATCAACTTCAAACGGACCTAGTCTCTGATTCAGAAGGAATTTTGGGGCCATAAGTACTTGTTGGAAAGCTTATGGAGCTTACTTTCATATGGTTTTGGTCCCACATCAAAATTCCTCCTGAGCTGTCCGAAATCATTGAAACAAGACACGTACCTCTTCCAGTTCGAGTCTGTTTTGGGCCTTAGGCCTTGTAATTGTGTCGTGGGCTAAGCCCAAGGGGTGTGCGCTCTAGGGTTAACCCTAGGACTTCCCAACTCATATATATTCAGTAGCCATGATCGTTTAGAGTTGGGTTTTGCTTAGATTATTCTACCATTGCAGTTTCGCCGTCTAGATCAATTTGTGGAACCCCAACTATGTGCGCTAAACATACATCTGCAATTCAGGTTGTGTTTTCTTTGTTCTTACAAATTTCTTCGATTGCTTGTAGGGATAAAACCTTCATGGTGAGGTCGACTACGTGAGAGCGTGATTGATAACAACTAGACGTGTGATGATCGCTGATCGGAAGCCTCAAAATATGAACGTCTTCACATCGCCAAATCGAACCTATCGGAAGATCGGACACCCAGTCTCGCATCAAATGCACTCGGGAATTTCTTCACAATGGAGGACGAGTACTCGGTGCAAGCTATGACTCAACTATGAAGTTCTCAAGGGCTACTATGGAGGCCATGGGCCCCAGGTACCTCAAGAAAGGCAAATACAACTAGTCAGACAGAGGGTTGGCCGGTCTAATACAATTGGGGATAGAGTAGGACTCAGCTTTATGTTACCTTGCACAAGAAGAAAAGGGATATAATCCTAGCCGGACTCTCTATGTACTAATAAGGAATACCCTGGGTCATGTTCGATTGGGTTTCTTATCTTGTAACCTTCGTCCCTCCGGTATATAAGGAGGGGAAGGAGCCCCTTGGGGCAAATCAATCCAACATATAGCAAAAGCAATACACCACAACTGGAGTAGGGTATTACCTCACATTGAGGGCCTGAACCAGTATAATTCCCTGTGTTCTTTCGAATCCATCGAGTTTAGGTCCGATGCATAGTCCCATATAATTATTTCCAATATAAAACATTGACAGGATGTGATAGGAGCAGGGGTGGCCCAATCTTTCGGTGAGTTGAAGATAACTACGATTTGGGAGAAACATTGACGACCCGACTACAATCGTCCAGTATGTTCTACTCGTGTAGGTGTGGATGTATCGATGGTGTTGATGTCCTCATCATCCCCCCCCCCCCCCCGCCTTCTTGCATTTGTGTCGTCCTCGGCTCAAGCTCATCTTCCTCTCCCAAATATGGCTTCAAATCTGCAATGTTAAATGTGGGACTAAGCCCGAAATCTACAGGTAGATGAAGCTTATATGCATTCTCATTAATTCTTTCCAACACTTTAAAAGGTCCATCAGCTCTAGGCCTCAACTTAGACTTTCTTAATTCAGGAAACCGATCATTTCTCAAATGCAACCAAACCAAATCTCCAGGTTAAAAAATCACTTGCCTTCTACCTTTGTCACCAGCAAGCTTATACTTAGCATTCATGCGCTCTATGTTTTCTTTAGTTGTTTCATGCAGTTTTAACATCAACTCAGCATGTTGCTTTGTATCAAAATTCAGTTTTTTAGAAGATGGCAAAGGCATTAAATCAATAGGAGCATGAGGCACCAAACCATAAACAATATCAAACAGGCACATCTTTGTAGTAGAATGCAGTGAACGATTATAACCAAACTCAATATGAGGCAAACATTCTTTCCACATTTTAATGTTCTTCTTTACAACAGCCCTTAACATTGTAGACAAAGTTCTATTCACAACTTTAGTTTGACCATCAGTTTGGGGATGACAAGTGGTAGAAAATAACAGTTTAGTCCCCAATTTAGCCCATAATGTTTTCCAAAAGTGGCTAAGAAATTTAGTGTCATGATCAGAAACAATTGTATTGGGCACACCATGCAAACGAACAATCTCCAGAAAGAACAAATCAACAATATGAGTAGCATCATCAATTTTATGACAAGGTATGAAATGTGCCATTTTAGAAAAATATCCAAAACAACAAAAATTCTATCTCGTCCCTTCCTAGCCCTAGGCAAACCCAACACGAAATCCATAGAAATATCTTCCCAAGGACACTAGGAATAGGTAAAGGCATATACAAACCGTGTGGATTTAGTCGTGACTTAGCCTTTTGACATGTTTGACATGTTGTGCAGCGAGAAACAAATCTCTCCACATCCCATCTCATCTTTGGCCAAAAGAAGTGGCCAGCAAGTATGCCCTCCATCTTCTTCGCTCCAAAATGCCCCATCAACCCACCTCCATGTGCTTCCTATAACAACAACAAGCGAATGGAGCTAGCTGGAATGCATAGCTTGTTAGCTCTAAACACAAACCCATCATTGAGGATGAATTTATTCCATATCTTTAGTCGATGTTTTACACCGGCAATATGAATATAGGGTTACTCGTCGGATCGAAACTCGGTGGACTGCAAAGGAACACAAGGAGATTTATACTAGTTCAGGCCCTCGATGTGAGGTAATACCCTACATCTAGTTGTGGTGTATTCCTTTGAGGATGTATGTTTGCTTCTATGAGCTTATGCCCTTAGGGGGCACCCTGCCTCCCCTTATATACTGGGGGACAAGGGTACAAGGTAGGAGTCCCAGCCAGATTATAGCCAAGGGATCTCCTTTTAGAGATATATTTTTCTCGACTAGGACTGTATATTCCTTATCGTACAAGGCAAAGTCTGCCGAGTTCTATCATATCTCTAATTACAAGGCTAGGCCCATCCTCTGTCCGAGTGGCCCATATGCTTGTCATGAGGTACCCGGGGCCCATGGGCTCCACAGCAGCCCCTGAGACCTTCATAGTTGAGTCACAGCAGATGCCGAGTGCGCATCCTTCACAGTGAAGTTTGCCCGAGTGCATTGCTCCCGAGTACTCTTTGTCCGAGTGCTTCTTCTTCCTGAGTCCTGCTTCATGTCAGCTGGCCACGAGGCTATGAAGGGCTCCATATAGAAGTATGAATAGTGTGCATCGAATAGGCGCACCTATTAGGTGTAGTCCCCGACTTTGTGCTTAATTGTGAAACAATTAAACATAAAGTCAAAGATCTTTAACCTTGTAGTCTTTCCTGAGTAGTATACTACAGGTATATGAGACTCTTCGGTATCATGTCAACCGAAATATTTTATAGTCTTTCCCGAGTAGCATGCCACTCGTATATGAGACTCTTCATTCATGTCAGCTGGAAGGATTATTTATAGTCTTTCCCGAGTAGTATACTACTCGAAAGTTAGACTCTTCAGCGTCATGTCGGCTGAAAAGATATTTGCTCATGGCTATTGTTGGCTAAGCATGTAAGCCGAGTACCACTTTATGAAATTTAATCCATTATGTGGTCAGGTGTACTTGAGAGATACCTGCGCCTCCAATTTTAATGGAAACCAGCTTGTGATCCTTATAAGGATATATCCTCAATACCTGGTGAGTAATACAGATATCTGAACACATGTCTTCAGCAGTATGAAGCATATCTGATTACTCGATCGGTCTCTGTTGGCAGCATCAGCACTGTGATTTTAACACAGCTTGCGAGCGGCCCATATAGAGCGTGCTACTGTAGAAACTCATATCTTGGTGGCCTAGTACCGAATTTGCAGACCCAAGCCTAGTTATCGGTACAGGCTCTATAAAAGTAGCATCCATCGCATGTCAGGATAAGTACTCCAGCGTCGGTAACCTCAATCAGCCAAAGGAATCCTTGTCTGCAAGCCTTTCCGACTTATGTTCTAGATGCAACATGGTTGCCACAGATGCTCAAGTTGGTATATCGCAGGATCGTTACAAAAGTTTACCCGGAAAGAATCCCACCACGCCCTCAGGTGTGACACAGTGCATGAGAACTCTGGATGCGCTTTGACGACACAGGTCTTCTTTGACTTTGGTAAAGATGAATAAAGTACCCGAACCTTGCATTAGCATAGGATTCGGCTGGCGACCCTCATGGGGTGTACCCCACCCAACAGAATTATAGCCAAATAAGGTACCCGAACATTGCATTAGCATAGGATTCGACTAGCGACCCTCATGGGGCGTACCCAACCTCGCAGAGTTGTGACCAAATAAGGTATCCGAACCTAGCATTAGCATAGGATTCGGCTGGCGACCCCTCATGGGCATACCTACCTAGCCGAGTGGCACATGAAGCCCTGACTGGCACCGGAGGCCGGTTATATTAGCCGAATAAGGTACCTGAACCACGCATTAGCATAGGATTCGGCTAGCAACCCTCATGGGGCATACCTTACCCAACCAAGTGGTTCCCGGGCTCTGACTAGCGCCGGAGGCCGGTAATTAGCCAAATAAGGTACCCGAACCATGCATTAGCAAAGGATTCTGTTGGCGACTTCTCATGGGGTGTACCTCACCAGCGGAGTTGTGGAGGCCATGGGCCCAGGTACCTCATCACAAGCATATGGGCCACTCGGGTGAGATGGGGCCGAGACTTGTAATATAGAGATATAGTAGCACTGGCAGCTTTGCCTTGGTACGATAAGGAATATACAGTCTAGTCGAGTAAAATGTTCTCTAAGAGGAGATCCCTTAGGCCGTCATTGGTTGGGAACTCCTACCTTGTACCCCTGTCCCCGTAGTATATAAGGGAGGCAGGGCGCCCCCAGGGGGAGAAGAGTTCATCAGAAAACACACATCCTCAAAGGAAATATCACAACTGGACTGGTAGGGTATTACCTTACACATCGAGGGCCTGAACCAGTATAAATCTCCCCGTGTTCGTTTGCAATCCACCAATTTTCGATCCGCTGAGTAGCCCTATAACCATATTGCCGGTGTAAAACATCGATAGTTGGCGCGCTAGGGTAGGGGCCTTCGGCGAGATCTACATGCAACAACCTCGATAGATCCACAACAGGAGTCGACGGTGACAAATTCTCCCCGGGAGACACAATAACTTTCGGAAGCCTCGACTTCGTCGCCGACCAGATCGGCAATCTCACCTTGGCCGACACGGACCTGATCCAACCGGCCGAGGAACCAGCCGACTCCATGCCAGTCGACCCACGCAACGCTGTGGTAACCCTCGTTGACTTGCTGCGGCAATCTTCATCTTGTCTAGGTCTCGGGACAACCCTTTCCTTCAGTGTTCGACTGGGACTCGGCCTTGAGCCGGCCAAGATCGACCTAAGAAGGGAAGAGATCATCAATTCTATGCAGACTCGACAACGCCGCGATATCCTTCAAACAACATCCGACGTTGGCAAACCCGATCCCCTAGAGTTTTGACTCGGATACGGTCCCAGAGCGCTCGAGATCGGATCTAGGGAGGTCAAAGTTTATAATCACTCCCATCAACTACTCCGACTTTGACTCAAAGTCAGACTCCGACTCTCAGTCAGACTCTGACTCTAAGTCGGACAGTGGCTCGGCAAGCTTCTCTCCACCACGAGAAATCTTCATGGCATCCAAAGGCTCTACTCCTACTCAGGAATCATGCCGACTACGCGAGCAGCAAGAGGAGGAAGCACGCCGACTGTGAGAACAACAAGAGGAAGAAGCAAGACGCCTGCAGGCCCGAAACGATGACCTACGCAGGGCTGGGCGGACTACTCAGCAACAAATCTTCCAAACCATGATGTCTTCGTTACTCCTCAACAGAACATCGTGGCTGCTGCAACTTTGCTGGGCACACTCCAGTTTGGACCTAATCACCAGGCTACCCCGACTATAGCAAGGATAAAAAAGCTTAGCTTAAAGACACTCCTGCTGATGTCAGCACGCCAATATCGGGCTGATATCCTCATACCGACCAACCTGGTCGGCTTCCTCAACATCAGTTCATCCGCCTTCAAAGTGACGCCGAGCGGCCGGCTCTAGTCAGCTACACGGAGTCACGCCAGCACGATCACTCGGCACGCCAACCCCAACGAAAACACGGTGTCAAAGCGACCGTCGGACAATCAGGATCTCCGAGGCCAACTACAGCGTGACCTTCGGTAGGACATCAATGCTCGGTACCGTGAACGAGAAGAAGACAAGCAACGCCAACTGGAAGACGAGAACGAGCGCTTCGGGCCTCCACCATGAGCGGTTTCGCCGCCGTATTCGAAGTCGGAGCCCTCATGAAGATGAAGGCGTACGGGCCTTCACCCAAGAGCTACAACAGGTCAGCTGGCCATCGGGTTTCAAGCCTACAGGCATTGAAAAATATGATGGCAAGACCAATCCCGAGTCCTGGTACACGGTCTACACTCTGGCGATCTAAGCAGCCGGAGGAGATCATAAGGCCATGACTAACTACCTCCCAGTCGCTCTGGCCGACTCAGTGAGGACATGGCTAACAGAACATCCTAAGAGATCAATCAGCTCCTGGGGAGAACTCCGGGAACGCTTCATCACCAATTTCCAAGGAACATACGAGAGGCCATCTTCCGAGTACAACCTATATCAGTTGCATCAAAGGAAGAACGAGTCTCTTCCTGACTTCATCAAGAGGTTCTTTCAAAAGAAGAATTCAATCCTGAAGATCAAGGATGAGGTCGTCATCGCCACCTTTCGAAAAGGAGTCAAAGACACCTCGTTCATCGCCAAATTCACTCGGAAGCCTCCAACTCCATCAGGCTCTACTATCGACATGGCAAACAAGTACGCCCGATTCGGCCCATGCTGTTGCGAGTCCCCGTCGAGGACAAAAAGGCCCCTCGACAGAAGGAGCGGAAGGACACCAATGATGCGACCCCGACTAAAGCTGGGAACTGTAAACGCAAGTCAGATGGCTTCATTGTGGCAATTAGTCACAACCATCTTTGACCTTCAACAATTGAAGATTATCAGAACAACATGTGACATGCTCGGGGGCTCAAAAGCTCAAATGCAATGGATTGACATCCCCACTGCAAATACCCCAGCTGAAGTCGCTTTCTAATAAATATTTCCTCATTTGGCTTTGCCAATGTCGCAGCCACTTACACCTAATAGGTGTACAAGCTGCACATTTTTTCTATTTTTTCTCTTAATGATTGCAAAAGGTAGCTCGATAGCACTAAATTTTGATTCGTGAACTTTGCTCCATGAAAGACGAACTCAAGTCACCCAAAACGTGTGTCTGGGAAAGAGCCATGAGCCAATCTCCCGACGCTAGGCCGGCTGATGACTGAGTCGGGTAGAGTGTTTAAACATAAGGGGTCAACTACTCGGGGAAATTAATATCAATAAGAGGAGGAACAATATTTACATATATTGTAAAATACATAAATTATTATTCGGGTGATTGTTTTCATCATCAGATGCTACTCATCGATATATTTATAATGCAGAGGCCAGTTTCAGATATATGCGGTGACAAGGAACTTAGGGCTATGAGCCTATCTCCTACGCTTGGGGGCTGGACCGGTCTGCCAAGATACACTCGGAATTCTCCATGAGCGCTACTGACCGAGTACTTGCACCAGTCGGGACGTCATCTTCCCCAGCTACGCTCCATGTGAGCTAACAACCGAGCTCCAGCGCTAGTCAGGGGTCGTATACCACTTGACTGGGTGAGGTACGCCCCATGAGGGTCGCCAGCCGAATCCTACGCTAATGCTAGGGTTCGGGTACTTATTCGGTCACAAACTCTGCTGGTGAGGTACGCCCATGAGGGTCGTAGCCGAATCCTATGCTAAATGCGAGGTTCAGGTACCTTATTCAGCTAATATAACCGACCTTCGGCGCCAGTCAGGGCTCGTGTGCTATTCGGTTGGATAGGGTACGCCCCATGAGGGTCGCCAGCCGAATCCTATGCTAATGCAAGGTTCGGGTACCTTATTTGGCCATAACTCTGTTGGATAGGGTATGCCCCATGAGGGTTGCTAAGGTTCGGGTACCTTATTTGGCTTTACCGAAGTCAGAGAAGATCTACGTCGTCAAAGCACATCCGGAGTTCTCATGCACTACGTCACACCTGGGGAGGGCAAGCAGATTCTGCAATATACCTACTCAGGCATCTATGGCAACCAGGCTGCATCCAGAACATAAGTCGAAAAGGCTTGCGGACAAGGATTCCTCTGGCTGATTGCGGTTATCGACGCTGAAATACTTATCCTGACATGCGAGGGATGCCACTTTTATAGAGCTACGCTGGGTAGGTCGGTTTAGGCCGGCTTATTTGGTAGTAGACGCCAAGATATGAGTTTCTACAGTAGCACGCTCAATTTGGACGGCTCGCGGGCTGTGTTAAAAACACAGTGCTAGTGCTACCAACAGAGACCGATTGAGTAATCAGATATGCTTCATGAAAACCGGCTGTTGAACACATGTGTTCAAATATCTGTCTTATCCACCAGGTATCAAGGATATATCCTTATAAGGATCACAAGTTGGTCTTCATCAAAATTGGGGATGCAGGTATCTTTCTCGAGTACACTTGATCACGCAATGGATTTAATTTCATAAAGTGGTATTCGGCCTACATGCTTGGCCAACAGTTGCCATGAGCAACATATTCCAGCCGAGTATGACGCTGAAGAGTCTAACTTCCGAGTAGTGCACTACTCGGGAGAGACTATAAATATTCTTTCCAGCTGACATGACACTAAGGAGTCTAACTTCCGAGTAGTGCACTACTCGGGAGAGACTATAAATATTCTTCCTAGCTGATATGACGCGAAAGAGTCTAACTTCCGAGTGGGACGCCACTCGGGAAAGACTATAAACACCCTTTTCCAGCTGACAGGAAGCTGATGAGTCCCATATACGAGTGGCATGCTACTCGGCAAGACTATAAATCATATTCCGGTTGACATGATACCGAAGAGTCTCATATACCAGTAGTATACTACTTGGGAAAGACTTCCATGTTAAAGATCTTTGACTTTATGTTTAATTGTCTTCACAATTAAGCACAAAGTCGGGGGCTACACCTAATAGGTGTGCCCATTCGGTGCACACTATTCATACATCTACATGAAGCCCTTCATAGCCTCGCTGCCAGTTGACATGAAGCAGGACTCGGGAAGAAGACGAACTCTGACAAAGGGTACTCAGAAGCAATGCATTCGGGCAGTCTTCACCATGAAGGATGAGCACTCGGCATCAGCTGTGACTCCACTATGAAGGTCTCAAGGGCTACTGTGGAGGCCATGGGCCCTGGGTACCTCATCACAAGCATATGGGCCACTCGGATAGAGGATGGGCCGAGACTTGTAATTAGAGATATAGTAGCACCCGGCAGACTTTGCCTTGTACGATAAGGAATATACAGTCCTAGTCGGGTGAAATGTATCTCTAAGAGGAGATCCCTTGGCCGTATCCGGTTGGGACTCCTACCTTGTACCCCTGTCCCCCAGTATATAAGTGAACGCAGGGCGCCCCCTAGGGGAGAAGAGTTCATCAGAACAACACACATCCTCAAAGGAATACATCACAACTGGACGTAGGGTATTACCTCACATCGAGGGCCTGAACCAGTATAAATCTCCCCGTGTTCCTTTGCAATCCACCAAGTTTCGATCCGCTGAGTAGCCCAATAATCATATTGCCGGTGTAAAACATCAACAGGAGTGGTGACCAAATAGGGTACCGAATCTAGCATTAGCATAGGATTCGGCAGGCGACCCTCATGGGGCGTACCCTACCTAGCCGAGTGGTAAACGAGCCTCGACTGGCGCCGGAGGACGTTTATTAGCCCACATGGAGAGTAGCCTAGGAAGGAAACGTCCTGACTGGTGCAAGTACTCGGTTAGTAGCCCTCATGGAGCGTTCTGAGTGTATCTTGGCAGGCTGGTCCAGCCCCCAAGTGTTGGAGATAGGCTCATAGCCCTGGATTCCTGTAACGCGTATCTGGAACTGGCCCTGCATTTATAAACCTATCAGATGAGTAGCATCTGATGATAAAAACAATCACCCGAATAAAATGTATTTTACAATATATGTAAATACGGGTTCTTCCTCTTATTGATATTAGTTTCCCCGAGTAGTTGACCCCTTATGTTTAAGCACTCTGCCCGACTAGTCATAGCCCCCTAGCGTCGGGAGCTGGCACATGGCTCTTTCCCAGACACGCGTTTTTGGGTGACTTGAGTTCTCTTCATGGAGCAAAGTTTCACTGATCGCAATTTATGCTACTTGAGTACTTTTGCAATCATTAAGAGCAAAAATAGAAAAAATAAATGTGTAGCTTGTACACCTATTAGGTGTAAGCGGCTGCGGCACTAGCGAGGCCAAGTGAGGAAATATTTATCAGAAAACGACTTAGCTGTTCGGTATTTGGGAGTGGGGATGCCATCCTTGCGTTTGGGCTTGTGAGCCCCCGAGCATGTCACTTGTTGTACTAATAATCTCCAGTTGTTGAAGGTTAGAGACGGTTATGACCAACTATCACAACGAAGCCGTCTGACTTGTGTTTGCGATTCCCAGCTTTAGTTGGGACTGCGTTGTTGGTGTCCTTCTACTTCTTCTGTCAGGATGCCTTTTTGTCATCGAGGGCCTTAGCAACAGCGTCGGCCGAGTCGGCGTACTTGTTCGCCATGTCCAATAGAGCCTTGACAGAGTTGGGAGGCTTTCGAGTGAATTTAGTGATGAGCGAGGTGTCTTTGACTCCTTTTCGAAAGGCGGCGATGACGACCTCGTCCTTGATCTTCGGGATAGAATTCTTCTTCTCAGAGAACCTCTTGATGAAATCACGAAGGGACTCGTTCTTCCTTTGATGCAACTGATATAGGTCATACTCAGAAGATGGCCTCTGATATGTTCCCTGGAAGTTAGCGATGAATCGCTCCGGAGTTCTCCCCGGAGCGATTGATTGCTTGGGAAGTCCCGTTAGCCATGTCCTCGCCGAGTTGGCTAGAGCGATTGGGAGGTAGTTACCCATGGCTTTGTGATCTCCTCCGGCAGCTCGGATCACCAGAGTGTAGACTATGAGCCAAGACTCAGGGTTGGTCTTCCCGTCGTATTTTTCAATTCTAGTCAGATTGAAGCCTGATGGCCAGTTGACTTGTTGTAGCTCGTGGGTGAAGGCCGGTACTCCTTCATTTTCATGAGGACTCTGACTCCGCCAACGATGACAAAACCGCTCGTGGTGGAGGCCGAAGCGCTAGTTCTCGTCTTCCAATTGGCGTTGCTCGTGTTCCTCTCATTCGTGGTGCCGAGCGTTGATGTCCTGCCAAAGATCACGTCATAGTTGGCCTCGAAGATCTTGGTTGTCCCGATGGTCATCTGGATGTCGGCGCCGCCGGGCATTGTTGTGGTTGCCAAGTGACGTGTGGCGTGACTCCGTGTGTAGCCAACTAGAGCCGGCTGCTCGGCGTCGTGTTGAGGGAGATGAGATCGCAATTGGAGAAGCTGACCTGTTGGTCGATATGAGAGTGTCGCCTGACTGTTGACGCTACTAGCATGCAGCGGTGCTGATCATGGCTTTTATCTTTGCTATCATGGGGGTGGCCTGGTGATCAGGCCCGAACTGGAGTGTATCTAGTAGAGTTGCAGTGGCCATGACGTTCTGTTGCGGCGTGACGAAGACGTCGTGGTCACCGAGTCGCGTTTGCAGGATTTGTCGCTGAGCAATTCGCCTAGCCCTGCCTAGCTTGTCATTGCGGGCCTCGCGCTCAGCCTCCTCTTGTTATCGCAGCCGACGGGCCTCCTCCTCTTGTTGCTCGTGTAGTCGGCGCACCTCTAGTGGAGGAGTTGAGGCCATGAAGACTTCGCGGGGCAGAAGGAGGCTTACCAGACTGCTATCCGAACTAGTGTTCGAACTTCTATCCGACTTGGAGTCGGAATCTGAGTAGTCCATGGGGGTGAGGATGACTCCGACCTTCCTAGATCCAATCTCAAATGGCTCTGGGCCGTGTCTGAATTGAACCATAGGGGATCAGGTCTGCCGTCTCGGATGCAGATTGTAGATGTCCATGGCGTCGCCGAGTCTGCACGGGAGATTGACGATCTCCCTCCTTCCTCGCCCGATCCCAGCTGGCTCAAGGCCCAGTCCGAGTCGAACGCCAAAGGGGAGAGTTGTCCCGAGACCCGGGCAAGTGGAAGATTGCCATAGCAAGTCGACGAGGGTTGCTATGTGTTGATGCCGAAAACCGCCGGGTGTGCCAAAAAGCTTGCTGACGATCTGGTTCGGCGTCTTGGTGACATGCGAAGGCCTGGGAGATCTGCTTAGCTCCAGTGCAGGTCCTAAAATATTTGAGGTTTGTAGGCGTGCCAGTCAATTTGACCCCGCAATTGACAAGGAGAATATTAGCTCAGGGATTCAATCGGCCAATAAGAATCCTGCTAGCCGATTGCCGAAGGAATGCTTGAGCATCGGCTGAAAACCGATGATAAAACTTTATCCGGGCCCCAACTGTCCGCGCCCGGGTCTCATGCCCGTGTCCGGGTCCTCGTTCCCGGGTCCTCGCTTGTGCTCGTGCCCGGGTCAGCAGCAATTGCACATCGGCTATCGGCCGATACGAACTGATGTAGGCTCCTTGTAGCCGATGGCTGATGGCACCTGTGTATCGGCTAGGAAACCGATAACGCTATAAGCAAATAGATAAGCTGTCAGTATAACATGTGCATCGGCTAGAAGCCGATGATAAAATAGATAGGCAGAATAGTAAGCTAGCCGACTGCCAAGGAAACACATATGCATCGGCTAGAAAACCGATGATAATATAGATGACCAAAACAGTAAGGATAATACAGTCGGCTTTATAAAAAGATAACCTATCGGCTAAGCACTCCGATAGAACGTCGCATATACACCGATCGGCTCGACAAGAATAAATCTATTATTATCGATCTAGTAGTTCAGACCTAACTGATGCAGCACAGATTGATAATAATAAAAAAACCTCAACAAGCCGATAGACCTAATGCAACTGTGATGTAATAAGATAACTTATCGGCTATACATTCCGATAAGACACTTGCGCAAAAACCATCAACCTAGCAGGAACGATTTATCGCTGGCAGCTCAGTAGGTCGGACCCAACCGATGCAGCACGAACTGATGATAAATCGCCCCCAGTAAGCTGATAAGATCTACGCACGCGTGATGTGGTATACCTGATCGGCCTAAGAGGTCGGACCGAACCGATGCAGCCGTAGACAGGGCAAATACACCTGGGTAAGGGGTGACGAGTCTTACCCTCTCGCAGGAGTTCGGACCTAACCGATGCAGCCCCGCTCGAGAAGCAAGAACCCATCGAAAGGGTGGTGATGCGCTGAAGTTTAATTGATCGAGAGATGATTTACAAGCTACCCGAGCATACGTATATATACCCCGAGTTATTACAGTCCTTATAGGACACGGAACGGGACTTTCCTAACTAGAAAAGGAAAACTAACAGACCTGATCGGACAAGAGATCAGGTTTCCTAAAAAATAAAACTATCTAATAGATAAGATAAATAACTGCCATAACGTGGTCTTCACGATTCCTTCTCAAATCCGGTTTCTTCTAGATTAATTTCCTCCGGTTGATATAGCTTCTATCTTTACCGAATCTGATATGAGCCGTGCCAAATTTTGGCGTTAACACTATGGCGTCGTGTGGGCTAACTGGCGCAGAGTCGGCTGATTCCCCAGCAGATCAGATCGAGTCCAAGTCGACCAGGGTGAGTTTGCCGAGCTTGTCGATGATGAAGTCGAGGCTTCCAAACGTAATCGTGTCTCCGGGGGGAGAATTTGCTGCCGTCGACTCCAGTTGTTGAATCCATCGAGCTTGTTGAGATTGATCTCGGCGAAGCCCCTACCTAGCGCGCCAATTGTCGATGTTTTACACCGGTAATATGAATATATGGCTACTCATCGGATCGAAACTCGGTGGACTGCAAAGGAACACAAGGAGATTTTATACTGGTTCAAGCCCTCGATGTGAGGTAATACCCTACGTCCAGTTGTGGTGTATTCCTTTGAGGATGTATGTTTGCTTCTATGAGCTTATGCCTCCCCTTATATACTAGGGGACAGGGGTACAAGGTAGGAGTCCCAGCTGGATTACAGCTGAGGGATCTCTTTTTAGAGATATAATTTACTCGACTAGGACTGTATATTCCTTATCGTACAAGGCAAAGTTTGCCGGGTTCTATCATATCTCTAATTACAAGGCTAGGCCCATCCTCTGTCCAAGTGGCCCATATGCTTGTCATGAGGTACCCGAGGCCCATGGCCTCCACATCTTTCCATCCTTACAATGCAGCAACACATCTTTAAAATCAACATCATGCACATGTTGGTCTTTAACTGTTTCTAATCCAAAGATTTTGTAATCAAGTTGTGTCAACAAAGTATATCTCCTAGACAAAGCATCAGCAATAACATTCTCCTTCCCTTTCTTGTGTTTGATAACATAAGGAAAAGATTCATGATCAGAATGTATAACAAATTCTTTGGGCCACAAATAATGCTGTCGTGTTTCTAAAGTTCTTACAAGAGCAAATAATTCCTTATCATAAGTAAAATAATTCAGAATAGGCCCACTCAATTTTTCACTAAGGTATGCAACAGGTTTTCCTTCTTGCAGCAAAACACCACCCAAACCAATTCTGCTAGCATCATATTCAAGCTCAAAAGTCATATTATAATTAGGAAGTTGGAGAAGAGGTGCATGTGTTAACTTATCTTTCAGCATGTTGAAGGCATTCTCTTGTGCATTGCCCCAATTAAAAGGTACACCCTTCTTTGTAAGCTCATTCAATGGTGCAGCAATGGTGCTCAAATCCTTCACAAAGCGGCGATAAAATCTAGCAAGACCTAAGAAACTCTGCATCTATGTGATAGTTTTTGGGACAGGTCATCCATGTATAGCTTCTACCTTGGCTTGATCAACTTCAATTCCCTGTGGAGTAACAACATAACCAAGAAAAGAAACTCAATCTGTGCAAAAGGTGCTCTTCTTAAGGTTACCATATAAACGTGCATCACGTAGAGCATTAAAAACAGCACGTAAGTAATCAATATGCTCATCCATAGACTTGCTGTAAATCAATATATCATCAAAATATACCACCACGAATTTTCCAATGAAAGCACGCAAAACCTCGTTCATTAATCGCATGAAAGTGCTAGGTGCATTAGTTAACCCAAAAGGCATGATTAACCACTCATATAAACCAAACTTAGTTTTGAAAGTAGTTTTCCATTCATCTCCCAATTTCATACGGATCTGGAGGTACCCACTACGCAAATCAACTTTTCAAAATATAACAACACCACTCAATTCATCAAGCATATCATCTAAGCGTGGAATAGGATGACGATATCGAATGGTGATATTATTAATCTCTCTACAGTCCACACACATACGCCATGTTCCATCTTTCTTAGGCACTAAAATAACCGGAACAACACAAGGACTAAGAGACTCACGCACATAATCTTTGTCGAGAAGTTCCTGCACTTGGTGTTGAATCTCCTTAGTTTCCTCCGGATTTATCCTGTATGGCGCACGGTTTGGCAAGGAAGCACCGGGGATGAGATCAATCTAGTGTTGAATCCCTCAAACTGGTGGCAGCCCTGGTGGCATCTCACTTGGAAAAACATCAACAAACTCTTGCAAAACGTTAGCCAAAGCAGGAGGCAAAGAATGCTGCATATCGTGAAGTGAAATCAATTCATTAATATCAGATCTGGTGGCAAGCAAGCACGTTCCTTTCAAAGTTATCTCATTTTTCTTGTCAAAAACATATTTGTTTTGTTTCTTGTCATGCTTTACAAGTTCCTTTGCAACAATTTGTTTCTCACTCCTGAGATTTAAGTTTGCTAGCTCTAGCAACATCATCTTTCACAATAGCTTCAGGAGACATAGGATGTACCACAATTTTCTTATCATGGTGCAGAAAAGAATACTAATTTGACCTACAATGATGGATTGAATCTCTATCAAATTGCCATGGTCTACCTAGCAGAATAGCACATGCTTGTATAGACACAACATCACATTCAACAACGTCATGATATAATCCAATAGCAAAATTAATTCACACCAATCTAGTTACCTTTGCCTTACCACCGTTATTAAGCCACTGGATGTAATATGGATGTGGGTGTGGTTTGGTGCTAAGTGCAAGCTTCTCCACCATGTCGCTACTGGCCAAGTTGTTGTAGCTACCTCCATCAATGATCATGTGGCAAGAACACTCTTTGATGATACACTTTGTTTGGAACAACGTGTGCCATTGATTTTGCTCCGCTTTCTCCATCTATGCACTCAGCACGCGCTGCACAATGAGACTCTCATAATGGTCCACATCCTCAGCACCAATATGCTCTTCTTGTTCTCCATCAATACCTGCATGGTCAATTGCAAGAGCATATGTATCCTCATTGAAATCACTAGCAGATGAGTACTCACCGTCCTCTTTAACAATCAAAGCACGCTTGATTGGACAGTCACGCTGCACATGCCCAAATCCCTTGCATCGGTGACACTGAACATCTCTAGTTTTCTCTATAGATGCAACAGAAGAAGTACTCTCGGCGGGCACAGCCCTAGTCGTTGCGGGTGCCCGACTTGCTGACTTAGCAAGAAGAACACATGGCTTGCTGCTGTTGTGGGCAATAGATGGTGCTGCATGACTTGGGGAGAAAGAAGGTGGTGGAGCACATCCAGTTGGAGAAGTAGTCAGGCGCGTCTGGCATGAATTAGCTCTACCTGAAGAAACATTAGTCCTAGCGCTCGCACGTTGTCCCTGCACTTCTCTTTCAGCTTTACAAGCAAGATGAAACAAACGAGTGATGCTATTGTATTCTTTGTAATCTAGGATGTCCTGAATTTCTCGATTTAAACCACCCAAAACTCAAGCCATTGCAGCCTTCTCGTTTTCCTCTAAATCACAATGCAGCATACCCATTTGCAATTCCTGATAATATTCTTCTACACTTTTAGCACCCTGCCTCAATTGTTGCAACTTATTTAACAGATCACGTGCATAGTAATAAGGAACAAATCGGATACCACTTGATAGGAGAAGGGGTGGCCCGATCTTTCGATGAGTTGAAGATAACTATGATTTGGGAGAAACATTGATGACCCGATTACAACCGTACGAGACGTTGTATTGTTGCGCCTTAGTGATCGATAACCTCTCCGAGGGTTGTTGATCTTGTCGGTGTTGATCAACCTTATTCCTACAAGCAAATTGAAGAAACGAGCAAGAACAAGATAAAAAGCAATCTGATATTGCAAATAGGAATTGAATACAAATGATAAGGTGGGGTTCTGAAGACAAGCAGACGGGCGATCTAGTCGACACGCGTGCTGCAAGGCAAAGCAACAATGGCTAAACTTTAATCTAAACAAAATTCGAGAAACCCTGAAGGGGTAACTAGCTATTTAAGGAGTTGGGAGAATGACCAAGGGGTCCCTAGGGTTGTGCTTCACCAGGTGGGGGTGCAATCTACTTGGACCCCACTTGGGCTGGGGTCCCAGATGAAGTTACAAGCCCAAAGGCCTATTATAGGTGGCGCAACACCTTGTTTTCTGTGATTGCCACCAACTCAAATGAATCTGCAATGTGAGACTGGATCTGTTAGAAAGAGGACTCTGAAATCTTTCCATCAAGTACTCATGGGCCCAAAACGGAGCTCATATGCAAATTTGGCGATCGTTTGAACTCAACGCTACATTGGGAGGCCGAATTGGATTCCAGAACTTCGGCGGCTTGATCACTGTATCTTCGTGTTGACATATGATGTGAGCAATGCTTGTATCCACACGTGTCATGGTCACATCAGGATGTTTAGCTAGATAATTTTCATGATATGAATTTATATTTTGACCAACGTTATTTATGAATTCATGTCAAATTCCTTATGATTAATTAATCCATAAACTATTTTCTGCCCAATGGTGACATAATTAAGGAGTAAAATTGAGCCATTATTTTATGCTATAAAGTTGCAGTAAACTTTGTATGTGTGCTAAGGCCAATGTTGTATCCGATGCTCTCAGTCGGAAGCTTTATCACATTACGGCCTCTTTCTTGGCCAATTTACCACCGTTACTCAAGCAATTTCAGATGCTCAACCAAGAAGTGGTTGAGAATGGTTTTCTTGCGGCCTTAACGCTGCATCCAACTCTCAATTATCTGATTAAGGCTGCTCAACTCATCGACAAACGAGTGGCTGAAATCAAGACTCAAATAAAAGAAGGCCTCACTTTCATTTTCTCCAAAGGACCTGATGGGATTATCATGCACAGACAGCAGCTCTATCTTCCAAATGATCAAACAATTAGAGAGCTAATCCACAGGGAAGCACATGAATCTCCACTCTCCATCCATCCCGGTTGCATAAAAATATATCAAGACCTCCGCACATGTTATTGGTGGGCCTAGCATGAGGAGCGACATTGTTGCCTATGTTGCTATTTGTGATGTGTGCCAACACATCGAGGCAGAACACCAACGACCAGCGGGATTACTCCAACCATTGAAAGTCCCTGAGAGGAAGTTTGATGAGGTTGGAATGGATTTCATTGCCGGCCTTCCAAGAACACCAAATGGGCATGAATCTATATGGGTTATTATCAATCATTTGACCGAGGTAGCTCATTTTATTCCGGTGCATGTGTCCTATGGTGGAGCTAAGCTCGTTGAGCTCTACATGACTCACATTGTTCATTTGCATGGAGTACCAAAGCTCATTGCTTCAGATCGTGGCCCTCAATTCACTTCTCGGTTTTGGGAAAGCTTGCATGAGCTACTCAGGACCGAACTATTCTTTATCACGGCATTTCACCCCCAGACCGGTGGCCAAACTGAATGCACAAATCAAATTTTGGAGGATATGTTTAGGGCTTATGTGCTGTCCTACAGCACCAATTGGGAGAAGTGCATGGCATTCGCCGAGTTTTCCTACAACAATAGCCATCAAGCAAGCCTTCAAATGTCCCCTTTTGAAGCTCTATATGGGAGAAGATGTAGAACACCTTGTACTGGTCCGAACTAGGTAAAAGGCAATTCTTTGGACCGGCTCTCATGAAAGAAGTGAAAGAAAATGTTGAAATAATCCAAAAACAGCTCAAAGAGGCGTAATCGCGTCAAAAGGGCTATGCTGATCATCGCCGCTGCAAACTGAGCTTCGAGGTGGGTGACTTTGTCTATCTCAAGGTCTCGCCATTGTGAGGCACACGCCATTTCCATGTGCATGGCAAGTTGGCTCCTTGATATAAAGGTCCATACCAAGTTCTTGCTCGATGGGGAGAATTAGCTTATCAATTGAAGCTACCACCACAACTTTCAGATGTGCATAATGTGTTCCATGTCTCTCAACTCAAGAAGTGTCTCCGAGTCCCCACGGAGCTCACTCCATTGGAGCACATTGATCTCCAACCCGATCTTTCTTTTTGGGAGCATCCAATTCGTATTCTTGAAGAGTATGAGCACCACACTCGCAACCACACAATCAAGATGGTTAAGGTTTAGTGCAGCAACCATACTGCTGATGAAGCAACCTAGGAGCGTGAGGACCATCTTAGAGCCGATTTCCCAAGTATCGTTTCCTAAGTCTAGCGAATCTCGGGGACGAGATTCATTTTAAGGGGGGTAGGTTGTAATAGACCCAAAAATTGTAAAACTCATGATATAAGCTGACTAATGGGTTCCCCTCTATGTTTCAAAGTTATTTTGCATGTTTATGGATTTTGTGTGCATTCATAATTGCATCCATATGCATTAAAGTAGCTTGTAAGAATTTTAATAATTTTTCTGTGTATGCAAAAATTCTGGGAAAATTAACAAACTTTCTAAACATCATGCATGACCCGCAGTTAAATTGGCATCAAATTATCACCTCATTTGGTAACTCAAACGAACCAGTCAAACTACTCCAAATTTGGAATAAATTCTTATCATTTAGCCCTATTTTGATTTTTACCCCAGTAAAACCATAGCTCATATGAGTATGAAACTTTGCCAGAATGATCATGATAACTTCATCTACTCACAGTAATTTTTCCCAAGTTTTTACCTCGCTGTAACCCATTCAAATCATGCAGTCCATAGAGTCAAATGATTCAAAATCGGGACTAAACCTTTAATTCGTGTTCACCCCTACAACTTTACCCTTCTCACTTCTAGTGGGTCTAGCCACTCTAGGCCCCACCTGGCAGACGCATCTAATCACCGAGAAGTCCTCGAGCTAGCCCCTTCTTCTCTCCTTTTGGGTATTTCATCGAACACGTGGCGTGCGATATCCTATCGAGACAGAAGCAAGAGCCTACCAATTCTCCTAGCCCCAACCTGCCATCCAACCTGTGTTCCCAACCTTTACAACACCCACGCCATGTTGTACCACCCCTCAACTGCCAGAACACTAGGAATACCACTTGGACGCCGCCAGTTGAGGGTAAGTCGAGCCTCTTGTGGACAAAGCGCACCCGACCAAATCTCTCACATGAATTCCCTCTCTGGCACCTCCCTGACACCACAGCACCACCCAGTTGTCCCGTTCCATCATCCACTGCTCGACAATGCCAAGACAGTGCACATCGCCATCGACCGAGTTCATGAGCACCCTATCCAACCTCCTCCTTTAACCCAGCCATTCCACCACTATTCACCCCTAGCTCGCCACATTACGTCCCAAGCAAGTCTAGGGAGAAAAGTCCCCTAGGCCGCCAGGAACACGAGTGTCGATCTCGATGGCGATGACCATGCAGGCAAGCCATAGTAGCACCGGTGAGCTATCTCCCCAAACCAATCACGTCATCTTCTTCCTCGTCCTCCACTGACTCCATTTGGCCCATTCCGTAGACCGAGACACTGTCGTCCAACATGCACCGTCATCACCCGTTTGCGCTGGCCAAAACAACTGTCAATGCCAGACCTCTCCAAGAAGCCTCCACCTCGACCAAGCTGAGGGTGAGCTTCCTTGACCCCTATAGGTTCCATCCAGAGGCTCAGATTAGGGTGAGATTGCTATAGACGCGCCATCACCGCCGTCTCGATCTACCACTGCCTGTAGCTTGCCATCGCACTGCTAGCCACTGTATGCAATACCATAGCCTATAGGAATGGTCGCAGGGACCTCTCCTCGCTGCCAGGAAGCCCGCCTAAGTGAGCCATACCACCCCTCGTTGCTGAGCTCAGTTCGTAGCAGCTGTGTTCTCCTGCATGTACGTATAGGTTGAAGACAAGGGCTAAACCATAATTTCTAGAAGTTTTTGGGTTGAATAGCAAAAGTACCTCTCATAGCCAAATAGGCCTGAGGACCTCTACATAATTTTTGGAAAGATTTAAGGCTCTAAGAGTGATTATAGTGCTTGGGAGGACCTATTTGTAATTAATTTTAGTGCTCCAAGGGATTTCCTTGTAATTTAGTGCTCGAGAGGACCTATTTGTAATTAGTTTTAGTACTCAAAGGGACATTCATTTAATTTAGTGCTTGGGAGGATGTAGTTGTAATTAGTTTTAGTGCTCAGAGGGGCCTCCCTGTAAAAGAAAAAACGATAATAATCAAGGAAAATGATTTAACCAATTATTCTTAGAGTGAAAATTGTTTGAAAACTTTGAAAAAAATCGTAGAAAATTCATTTTAACTCCAAATTAGTCAGGCCTAATTTCTATGGGTCCATAGGAATTTTCTCTTTAACATGGTTCAGTAGGATTTTGCATAAATATGATGAAAATGTACATCTAAATACTAAAATACAAATAGTGAATAGTTGGTTTTGCAATTTTCAGGATTTTAAATTTTGGAAGCTTATAGCTCGAGCATATGAAGTCAGATTCGAGTGATTCTTTTACCTAAATTCATCTAAAATTATCCTCTACCTACTGTATAAGTATCATTCTTGTTTCATAATATTTAATTTTTAGTGTTTATTTGGTGTTCATTCAATTTTCGTTTAAATTTGAATAGACGACGAAGTTGCAGCCGTACAGTGTGAGCAGGTTTAGGAGTACTTTGAGGAAACCACTGAGCAAGGCAAGTTCTATTTATTCCTCCTTCGACCATGTTGGATCCTATATTTTCGTAAATTTCTTTACTATTATAATTTGCCATTGCGACAGGTTGAACAAAGTTTGAAACGCCGCTGATATTGGTATAACTACTCCTAAATGCTCCATTTATCCACCTTGATTATTATTCACCCTACTGTTGATATACTTAGGATGGGTTGTGGTACTATGCGAGTGACAAATTGGGTATATTCGAGCTACTAGTACTAACTATTGCTTAGCCATGCTTAGAAATCATGTTGATTTCACATGACATGATACTCACGCTTTAAACTTGGGATATTTGAACATGTGGTACAGAGGGGTTGCCTCTTCTATTTGTGAACCATGAAAACTAAAAATGTGGATTTTAGACTTGGGCGGCAACTGGCGTGCATATGGTGGTAGTTGCACACTGATAGGGGGAGTGTTCACCCGGGTCGATTAAGGACGCCGTTGTAGTAAGGACTAGTCGAGTGATGGTTCATAGAAGCTACCCATGTGCCCCTGTGGGAATGGTTGTTCTCCATATGCCTTGAGCGTCTGAGCATATCCGATATAACGAACGGTGCCCCGTGGAGGTGACGGTTGTCATCATCCTCATGATGTTAGGATTAGGATGGGGCCCACCTTTCCTAGCAACATTGGTTCATGGCCAACGTGAGAAACACACTCCTGCTCATGCAGGTTAATTCTAAAGCAATATAGTGGCTTTGTTATAGGCTAGCAAACAGTACGGTTGGTATCGCATGGCATGGTTGACATGCATTGCTAGTATGTTCATGTGGTAAGGTGCATAAACTCTGCAGAGTCTAAACTAATCGATTAGCCGTGCTCACGGTTGTGAGTGACTTGGTGAAATGATGCAAGTATAGTGTTGGTATTTTGCTAAATGTTTGTGAACTTGGGATGGTGGAAAAATGGTGGTGATTTTGCTCTGTGTGGGCTGAGAGTAAAATGTTTACTTGCTGCCACGGAGGGCACAAGAATGATATCATGATAATGCTTAAATTACTACTATATTATTTACATATCGTTTTACAGATTCCATTGCAGTCTATTATTATTTACGATTATGAATCAAAGTTTGCTTTATGCTGAAATTTAGTCCACAAATTAGGCTCCTTTGATTTCAGCTTGCAAGTACATATAGGCTTTCCAAGGCTTGGGTAGGGCTTGCCAATAAATATGTATTGACCCACCTCTTGTTGTTGTTTTTAGACATTGATGCAGGTTATGAGATGTCTTGTGATGAGTATTTTGCACCGGGTACCAGCAGTTTTGAGGATGGTTCTTTCTAGGGTGATTCCTAGTCGGTTGCCTGTGGTGGTTTGTTAGATGGGCATACCGAAGAACTTATACATTTTGCTACTTCTTTTACGCTGCATTTAAACTCTTTTATTTGGCCGGTCGGCCCTATCGATGTTGTATGACCTTTTGCACTCGCTAAGTTATGTGAATCACATTACCTATTTGTATGTGTATGATGTGTGAATGTGATGATAAGGTTGTGGATGCGTGTACTAGCCACTGATCATGGGACTAGTACGCTGTACGCTCTGGGTATTCGGGAATTCTATCCTCGGGTGCCGACATTACTTTATTTTGGCCCAATGGTATTATGGAGTGAAATGCTATGTTTATGTAGACAATTAACCAAGAAAGATGCATGGTTTATTATGCACATTCATTAGTATGTTGCTAATGATTTTGCCATTAAATTTTTTTGCTATTAATGATGTACTTGCACACATCGACAATGTCAGGCACCTTAATGGCATTAACTTCTAGGAATGAAGGAAAATATGGAAAATCTGCTTGAGGATGCTTCTATCACTCTTTCCGCTGATGTTTTCACTAATGCTAAAAAGGCATACAAGTAAAAGGTGGAGCTGTGGAATAATCCAATGGCAGAGTAAAATAATGCACGAAGTGCAAAGGCCTATATGACAACATAAAAGCCAATAAATAAAATAAGAAGCCCAAAACCTTTTAAGTGTAAAGGGAGGGCAACTATTGCACCGGATGCCATTGTTTGCAAAATTATACCACAAGCGTTGTGGACAAGTACGAAAGAACTACAATGGTTTTAAGGAGGATGCGCTAAGAAATGTAATCTTAGCACTATTACTCACATTAATGATATATTTATGTGAAATTATGCCCTTAGTTCTTGGTGAATTAACTTAAGAGCAATTATGCACTTCATTAATTAAGTGAATACAAGAATCGCTTTCTGTATGAACAAACGTAAAAGTGGTGCAAAGACAGCTGAACGGAAATGACCTTTGTCGATGTTTTGTATTGGAAATAAGAATATGGGGCTACTCGTGAGACCTAAACTTGATGGACTGCAAAGGAACATGGAATAATTTATACTGGTTTAGGCCCTCGAGATGAGGTAATACCCTACATCCAGTTGTGGTGTATTGCCTTTGAGGTTTCTCTGATGAGATTCTAATATGCCCTCAGGGGGCGCCCTGCCTTCCCTTATATACTGCAGGACAGGGTTACAGATTCGGAATCCCAGTTGGACTCCAACTAAGGGATTTCCTTCTAGGAATACAACGTGCTCGACTAGGACTATATCCATCCCTGGTCGTACAGGGTTATGTATGCCGAGTCCTATTGTATCCCTGATTACAAGGTTAGGCCCATCCTCTGTCCGAGTGACCCAATAGCTCCTCATGAGGTACCCAGGGGCCCATGGCCTCCACAGTAGCCCCAAAGACTTTCATAGTTGAGTCACAGCTGATGCCGAGTGCTCATCCTCTACAGTAAAGAATTCCTGAGTACTCTTTATCCGAGTGCTTCTTCTCCTAAGTCCTGCTTCATGTCACCTAGCAACGAGGCTATGAAGGGCTTCATGTAAAAAATATGAATAGTGTACACCGAATAGGCGCACCTATTAGGTGTAGCCCCCGACTTTGTGCTTAATCATGAAACAATTAAACATAAAGTCAAAGATCTTTAACCTTTTAGTCTTTCCCAGGTAGTATACTACACAGTATGTAGACTCTTCACCATCATGTCAGCTGGAATAATTTTTGCTCATGGCAATTGGTGGCTAAGCATGTAAGCCGAGTACCACTTTTTAGATTTTAACCCAATGTGTGGTCAGGTGTACTTGAGAGATACCTACATCCCTAATTTTAATGGAGACCAGCTGTCGATTCTTATAAGGATGTATCCTCAATACCTGGCAAATAATGCAGATATCTGAACAAATGTGTCTAGCAATTAGGCTTTCATGAAGCATATCTGATTATTTAATCGGTTTCTGTAAATAGTATCTACACTGTGATTTTAACATAGCCAGCAGTTAGCTCCATAGAGCATGCCATTTAGAAACTCATATCTTGTGGCCCAGTACCGAATCAGCCTACCCAAGCCCACTTATCAGCACGGGCTCTATAAAAGCAGGGAGAAAGAGAAAACATTCTCTCATTTTCTCTAATCCGCCAATCGTTTCGTTTTCCAGCTTCCACGCCGAAATTTCGTGTTTTGCCTCGCTAGGGTTTGCCATAGCCAGCATCTCCCGATCGAAACTCGCGTGATTCTGCTCCGCCGCATTCATCCCAAGCCTTCAATAGCATTTCCCCAAATCTTCTCACTCCCAGCAATGCCGAGAGCTTTGTTTGAGATCCCAGAGATCTCCACGGAAGCTTGGCCGGTTTCGGACTACGGTTCAACGAAGCTGAAGTACTTGGAGAAACAACTCATGCTGCAGTGACAAGAAGTCATCCATTGGCGCACCGCCGAAGGGGAATCTATGCCGGCACCCCAATCTGGTGAGACCATCGCCTTCACCTCTTTCTTTCATCGTGGTCTTGCCCTTTCCTCTTTAGATTTCTTCCGCCAACTTCTGTCCTTCTATCAATTAGAGTTGGTGAATCTGAATCCCAACTCCATCCTGCAAATCTCCATCTTCGTCACATTGTGCGAAGCTTTTCTAGGGGTGAAGCCCCATTTTAATCTCTTCTGATATTTGTTCCATATCAAGCCTCAGCCATCCAAAAATAAAGCCCAAGTGATTGGGGGAGCCAGTCTCCAACTCAGGAACGAAATGAAAAAGATCTATCTTCATGTTCCTTTGAAAACGTCCCTCAAGGGCTAGCATAGAAAATGGTTCTACTGTTCCAATCTCAATCCTTCTCTACCCCCTTTCACTAGTTCTCCACCGGTGGTTCTGTCCAGCTGGTCTTCCGTGGCAAGCTATGAAAAGATGGGCCAATTATACCTGTTGGTGGAGAAGATAGATGTGCTGAAGAGCTCGGGGTTGATTGGTCCCTAGGTAGCGAGATGTTTCTTGAACCGCCGCACCAGGTCTTTGAAGCTGAGAAGCCACTTCGGTTGGGATTACTAGGGCAAAAATGATCCCAGCTGAGAATACCCGGACTTAACCGATAAGAACAAGGTGACCAATAACTAGCTCAGTTTTTTTGTCAATGGAGTAGTGGAGACAGAAGACTCAAAGCGTGCCACCATAGCCTATAGCCAGAAAAGGCCTCAGCCACAGATAATCCTGAAAAACTAATGTTGAATTGCTATCCATCTGTGGTGAATGTCTGTGGATATCCATCTCGGATTGCTCTGCAATGTATGATGTGTGTTGTTGAAACATTTGCAGGACTGTGAGGAGTTTGATGATGACTCCCAAACCCTGTCGGCCACCAAAACGAAGAAGAGGCCGGCCAGTCCTTCTACTGCCCAACCTAGCTCCAAGAGGGCTGGGAAGAAACCCATTGAAGATCCGGGCAAGAAAAGAGCAAGCAAGCCGAGCACAGCACCGGGGAGTTTGAAGATCAAAAACCCTACCAGTTTTGCCCCCAGGCCGCAAGCCCGAGACCATTTTCTCTAAGTCTAAGACCAGCAACATCGAGCCCAGGGCTAGCACTGCCGAGCTCAGCAACATAGAGTCCAGCAACATCGAGGCCAAGCCAGCGCCATCGAGTACGAGATCAGTAACATCGAGCCCAAGGGTGGCACCACCGAGTACTTCAACGCCCCAGTCGGCTACGCCAGAAACAGAGCCAACTGGGGGTAAATCGCCACCGCCGACTGCCGCGCCAGCAGGCTCAACAGCAGCAGCTCTCCACCGCCGATATCTTCTAGAGCCCCCTCGTGGAAGTTCAAGACTTCCAAGAGGTAAGCAATCTTCAATCTTCCAAGAATCTTGAATGAAGTGATAGTGTAGTGCCTTGATATTTGTCATATAGTGTAGGAAGCGAGTTGACATAGATCCCAAGGAGACTATGCCAACTGCTCCTGTCACCAAGCCAACCCCAGCCGAGCTAGCACTGACGAGTTCATCTGCAGAGCCAGAGGCTACCCTAGCTGCAGAAGCTAAAGTAGTCCCGACAGCAGGACCACTAGCACCGACCGACCAAGGGGCGAGTGCTGAAGTCGTTGCTCCAGCCCTCGAGCAAGCCACTGAACCCCCTATTGCTACCGAGTTTGGAGTCAGTACCTCATCTCCAACAATTTCTTCATCGTCTTCTGATGAAGTGGACCTCCCTAGGCTTAAAGCCCCTCCTCACAACTTCCCAAGAACATTTCATTGGGTCATCCCCTAGGGAGTCATGGAGAGCTATGAGCACGATGAACAAGTAGCATCAAGGGAGCACGAAGTCCTTCTACGTGCTGCAATTGCCACGTCCAGGGGAGTCTAGGTATGTAGCAAGTCTTGCCGCGTTGAGTTTTGGACAGTTCCCATTTGACCTGGTACTCTGCCTTTTGACTCTGTTTTGCTCTAAGCAATAGATTGTCGATCGTTCAGAGAAAATGAACAAGGTCCTGACCCAGCTCGCCCCACATCTCCAACGACCGAGCCAGCTCCAAATTGCCAAGGACGACCTAGAGTGGACAAGCCAGGAGAAGGAAACATGGCTGAGGGGAGCAGTTGACAAGCTCAGGGATGAAAAGTGGGCCCTAGCCGAAAAGATCAAAAGTAAGTCTTCTGTGTTATCTTCCCGAGTAAATCCTGAGTATATCTATCCAACTTTGTTGATTCCCATCTACCTTGTTGAGTTCTGACTGCAATCTTGAGTTCTTGACTGATCTAATTCACAGCCCTCAAAGCCGAGTTAAAGGCCCAGGCAGAGGAGAAAAAACAACAAGAGAACAAGCTGAAGGAGATGGAGAAGGCCAAAGCCAAATTGGAGAAGGCCAAAGCCAAGGTGGAGGCCGACTATGCTAGTAAATCTCCTGCCTAACAATAACATTAATCCATTTTCTTGTCGCTCCGACTACATGTTTTGGCTAACAAGTGTACTTGTTGATGCATCTGAATAGTTTCAAAAGCCAATGCCCAAATCCAGTTTAACGCCTTTGTAGAGGAGATCAAAGTTGTCAAGGATTCACAGGAAGTCCTCGTCGGATCTGTGACAGGACTCCTTGACATTATGGAGCCTCACCATGTTGGAACCAGTTCCAGTACTGTCTCCCAGGTGCAGGCACACCTAAGCGAAGCCCCGAGCAACTTGAAAAAGTACTTGGATGAGCATGTCGTTGTCGGTGTTGCCCAAACCTTGGCCATGACCAAATCAATCTACCCTAGGGTAGATATCGAGGCCATCGGGGAAGGTTTTGCCAAAGAGACAACTCCCAAAGAAGCACTAGAGTTGATCAGCCAGGTGAGGCTGACTGAGGAGGCTAGAGCAAAGGACCTGGGTATGTAAGAACAAACAATTATGCAGTCAGTGTATATAACTTTTGTAAGGACATTTGTAAATATCTATACGATGTTGCCGAGTACTTGCTTTTTCTCAGTCATCATTAGCTTTACTCGACTACATAGTCTGCGCCAAGTAGATTGATAGGAACTAGAAAAATCGTTCACTTCTAAAAGCTATACTCGGGCAAACGTAGCATAATAGTTGTAAAACTTCATAACTTAGATAAAGCAAGCTCATATTTTTTTAACAAGGCACATAATATGAGCTTCTTGGTTCAAGGGGATCTTCTTGGTTTCAGAATCCACTAAAATTCTCGACTTGGCTACTTTTTTGGCCGGAACCTGATCGTCCTCGCATGCAGTTGTAGTAGCTAGCCAAATGCTGTTGTGCCTGATTGCCGCTTCTTGAGATTGAGCTAGCTCACAGCTCTCCTTGTCACAGGTGAAGGCTTGCTTGACATTGCTGCGAAGAGAAAGAACTCCGGCTGGCCCTAGTATCTTGAGCATCATGTAGGTATAATGTGGCATTGCCATGAACTTGGCTAGTGCCGGCCGTTCGAGTATCGTGTGATACACGATCTCAAAGTCGACAACCTCGAAGCAAATATTCTCGGTGCGGAAATTATCCCGCGTGCCAAAAGTAACTGGCAGAGTTATCTGTCTGAGTAGAGTAGAGGACAGGCCGGGGATTACCCCGTGGAAGGGCGCTATACTCGGCCGTAGCTCTAAATGAGGAATCCTCATCTCGTCTAGCGTCTTGGTGAAGAGAATGTTGAGAGCACTGCCTCCATCAATGAGAACCTTCTTTAGTTTGATGCTCCTATGACCGGGTCCAGGATGAGTAGATAGCGTCCTAGATGAGTAACCCGATCGGGATGATCTGCACGGTCAAACGTGATTGGCGTTTCTGACCAGCACAAGTATTGGGGGGCGTCTGCTGCAGAGACCAAGTTGACTTCGCGTGCTGTAAGCTTCTGCTTCCTCTTGGACTCATATGCAGATGGCCCTCCAAAGATGTGGTTGAGGTCAGCCTGGGGATCTTGGTAATCACCGGCTATGCCTGAATCTAGCTTCTCCTTGTCTTTATCGGTGCCTGATATTGAAGCCTACTCGGAAGCAAACTTCTTAAGCATGAAGCAGTCTTTAGCCACGTGCTTGCCCTTTGGATGAAAGGGGCATGGCCCGTTCATCACTTTTTGGTATTCGTTATTCCTCGGGGGTCACGGCCGAGTACGCTCCACGGTAGCCACCACATTATCTGACTTCCGCTTGCGGTTGCCGGATTTGTTCTGTGTTGGCTTGTCATTGTCTTTCTGGTCCTTCTGCCGAAGCTCCTTTTTCTCGTCGAGAGCCTGAATGACCGCGTCGGCCGAGTCAGCGTACTTGTTCGCCATATCAAAAAGAGCCTTGACAGAAGCAGGAGGTTTCCGAGTGAACTTGGCAATGAACGGGGCATCTTTGACTCCCTTGCAGAAGGCGGCAATGATGACCTCATCCTTGATCATTGGGATCGAATTCCGCTTCTCAGAAAACCTCTTGATGAACTCGCGAAGAGACTCATTCTTCCTTTGGTGCAACTGATGGAGATCATGCTTAGAAGATGGCCTCTCGTAAGTTCCCTAGAAGTTGGCGATAAAGCGTTCCCGAAGTTCTCCCTAGGAGCCTATTGACCTATTTAGGAGTCCTGTTAGCCATGTCCTCACCGAGTCAGCTAGAGCGACTAGGAGATAGTTAGCCATGGCCTTGTGATCTCCTCCAGCTGCTCGGATCGCTAGGGTGTAGACCGTGAGCCAGGACTCGGGATTGGTCTTCCTGTCGTACTTCTCGATTCCAGTCGGCTTAAAACCAGACGGCTAGTCAACCTGTTGCAGCTCCTCGGTGAAGGCTGGTACTCCTTCATCTGCATGAGGACTCCGACTCCGACTACAGCGGTGAAACCGCTTGTGGTGGAGGCTGGAGCGATAATTCTCGTCTTCCAGTCGGCGCTGCTCATCTTCCTCGTGTTCGCGGTGCCGTGTGTTGATGTCTTGCCACAGATCACGTCGTAGTTGGCCTCGGAGATCCTGGTTGTCCCAATGGTCATTTTGATGTCGACACCGCCAGTCGTTGTTGGGGTTGGCGAGTGATGTCTGGTGTGACTCCATGTACGGCTGACTGGAGCTGACCGCTCAGCGTCGTGTCGAGGCAGATGAGACTGCCGTTGAAGAAGCCGACCGGTTGGTCGGTATGAGGGTATCGCCTGACTGTTGGTGCTGCTGACATGCAGCAGCGGTGATCATGGTTTTTATCCTTGCTATAGTCGGGGTGGCCTGGTGATCAGGCCCAAACTGGAGCGTGTCTTGTAGCGTTGCAGCGGCTACGACGTTTTGCCGAGGCGTTACGAAGATGTCATGGTCGCCGACTCAGGTTTGGAGGATTTGTTGTTGAGCAGTCCGTCCAGCCCTGCACAGATCGTCGTTGTGGGCGTCGCGCTCGGCGTGCAAGCATCTTGCTTCTTCCTCCTATTGTTCTCGCAGTCGGCGGGCCTCCTCCTCTTGCTGCTCGCGTAGTCAGCGTGCCTCCTGACTAGGAGTAGAGCCCATGGATGCCTTGAAGACTTCGCGGGGCGGGGAGAAGCTTGCCAAACTACTGTCCGACTTGGAGTCGGAGTCAGAGTAGTTGATGGGGGTGATTACAACTCCGACCTCCCTAGATCCAATCTCGAGCGGCTCTGGGCCGTATCTGAGTCAAACTCCAAGGGATCAGGTTTGCCACGTCAGATGCTGATTGAAGTTATCTGCGGCATTGCCGAGTCCGAATAGGGGATTGACTTCTTCCTCTTCTCTTAGCCCGATCTCGGATGGCTCGAGGCCAAGTCCGAGTAGAACACCGAAAGAAAGAGTTGCCCCGAGACCCGAGCATGTTGAAGATTGCCGCAGCATATCGACGAGGGTTGCTGTAACGTTACGTAGGCCGACTAGTGCGGAGTCAGCTTGGTCCCTAGCCGATCGGATCGGGTCCAAATTGAACAGGGTGAGGTTGCCGAATTTGTCGGTGATGAAGTCGAGGCTCCCGAAGGTGATTGTTTGCCCGGGAAAGAAGTTGATGCCATCAACTCTAGTGGTTGAATCCATCAGGCTTGTCGAAGATGATCTCACCGATGCCCCTACCTAGCGCGCCAACTGTCGATGTTTTGTATCGGCAATAAGAATATGGGGCTACTCATGAGACCTAAACTTGATGGACTGCAAAGGAACACAGAACAATTTATACTGGTTCAAGCCCTCGAGATGAGGTAATACCCTACGTGCAGTTGTGGTGTATTGCCTTTGAGGTTTCTCTGATGAGATTCTGATATGCCCTCAGGGGGCTCCCTGCCTCCCTTTATGTATTGGGGGACAGGGTTATAGAGTAGGAATCCCAGTCGGACTCCGACAAAGGGATTTCCTTCTAGTAATACAGCGTGCCCGACTAGGACTATATCCTTCCCTTGTCGTACAGGGTTATGTATGTCGAGTCCTATTGTATCCCTGATTACAAGGTTAGGACCATCCTCTGTCCAAGTGGCCCAATAGCTCCTCATGAGGTACCCGGGGGCCCATGGCCTCCACAAGCTTGATATGGAAACATCATCCATCTTCTATTAATTTTAGAAAGAAGCGAGACAAATATTACTTTGCTCTCTACTTATGATTTGTGATGTTGCATAATAATAAGACATCATCGAAACCATGACATCATTGCTTAAGTCACATTTCGAAGGGGAGATTGTTGTATCTCATTACATTAGAGATACTTCATTCATTAAAGAAAATTTAATGCTAAAGTCCACTTTCACAAAGGACATTGAATACAAGCCCTACTAACTCTAAGTTTCAAGTGTTAAATTTTCCTCGTTAATGACTATTCTAAAGCACTATAAAATCATTGTTAATGTGGTGCTTATAAACACGGGAGGGGAATATTATGCTCTCTATGATATCTATGGACAATAAGCCTGGTAAATTGCAGCAGCTGGATAATGGTATAAGTCCGAGTGGCCATATTTGCCTTCCTTGAGGTACCCGAGGCCCATGGCCTTCACATTAGCCCCTGAGACCTTCACAGTTGAGTCACAGCTAGCACCAAGTGCCTATCCTCCATGGTAAAGAATTCCCGAGTGCATTTCTCCCAAGTACTCTTTGTCCGAGTGCTTCTTCTCCCGAGTCCTACTTCATGTCGGCTTGCAACGAGGCTATGAAGGGTTTCATGGAAAAATATGAATAGTGTGCACCGAATAGGCACACCTATTAGGTGTAGCCCCCGACTTTGTGCTTAATTGAGAAACAATTAAATATAAAGTCAAAGATCTTTAACCTTTAAGTCTTTCCCGAGTGACATATTCCTCAAAAATTGGACTCTTCAGCATTATATTAGCTGGAAAAATTTTTACTCAAGGCAATTTTGCTAAGCATGTAAGCCGAGTGGCACTATGGAGTTAATCCACTATGTAGTGATGTGTGCTTGAGTGGTACCTGCATCCCCAATTTTAATGGAGACCAGCTATTGATCCTTATAAGGATATATCCTCAATACCTATTAAATAATACAGATATATGAACACATGTGTCCATCCAGTAGGCTTAGCATGAAGCATATCTGATTATTTTAATCGGCTCCTTATGGAGGCCATGGGCCCGGGTACCTCATGGGAAGCTTTGTGGCCACTCGGATAGAGGAAGGGCCTAATCCTGTAATTAGGAATACAACAGGACTCGGTGCATATTACCTTGTAAGATAAGAAAAGGGATATAGTCCTAGTCAGGTACATTGTATTCCTAGAAAGAGATCCCTTGGTCAGAGTACAACTAGGATTCCTATCATGTAAGCTCTCCTTTCTAGTATATGAGGGGTAGGGGGCCCTCAGGGCAAGGCATACAATCTCACCAGAGAAACCTCAAAGGCAATACATAACAGCTAGAAGTAGGGCATTACCTCACCTTGAGGGCCTGAACCAGGATAAATTGTTTTGTGTTCCTTTGCAATCCATCAAGTTTAGGTCTCACGAATAGCCCCATATAATCATCGCTGGTACAAAACATCAACAGTTGATGTGCCAGGTAGGGGTCTCGGCAAGATCATCTTCATCAAGCCTGATGGATCCAATCACCGGAGTTGATGGCGTCAAGTTCTTCCCCGAGCAGACAATCAACTTCAGAAGCCTCGACTTTGTCACCGACAAATTCGGCGATCTCATCCTGATCGACTCAGATTCGACCCGATCGGCCAGGAACCAAGCCAACTTCGCGCCAGTCAGCTTAGTCAATGTTGTAGCAATCTTTGACGACATCCTATGGCAATCCCCAAGATGTGCGAGTCTCGGGACAACTCTTTCTTTCTGTGTTCGACTCGGACTCGGCCTTGAGCTAGCCGAGATTGGGCCAAGAGAGGAGGAGATCGTCAATCTCCTATTCGGACTCAGCAATGCCGCGGGTAGCTTCAATCTCACTCCGATGCGATAGATCCAACCCCCAAAGTTCAGCTCGGATATGGCCTAGAGCCACTCGAGATCGGATCTAGGGAGGTTGGAGTTGTAATCACCCCCCCTAAACTACTCCGACTCCGACTCACAGTCGGACAACAGCTCGGCAAGCTTTTCTCCACCACGCGAAGTCTTCATGGCGTCCTAGGGCTCAACTCCTACTCAAAATGCACGCCGCAAGAGGAGGAGGCTCGCCGACTGTGTGAACAACTAGAGGAAGACGCACGACGCCTGCAAGCTGAGCACGACGCTCGTAACGACAACCTGCGAAAGGCTAGGCGGACTGCTCAATAGGAGATCCTCTAAACCCGAGTTAGCAACCATGACGTCTTCATGACCCCACAACAGAACGTCGTGGCTACTGCCACATTACTCGACACCTTACAATTCAGGTCCGACCACCAGGCCACCCTGACCATCACAAGGATCAAAGCAATGATCACCGCTGCGGCTTGCCAGGAGCGACAACAATCTAGAGACACACTCATACCGTCGAACAATACGGCTTCAGACACGGTGATCTCATCTACCTCAGCACAACGCTGTGCAGCTGGCTCTAGTCAGCATCGCTCAGAGTCTCATCATGCGTCACTTAGCAAGCAGAACAACGATCGAAGGTGGCACCATCATGATGACCACCGTGACAACCAGGATGCCCGAGGACGACTACGGCGGGATCACCACCATGACATCAACGCCCGATGCCGAGAACGTGAGGAGGATGAGCGCCGCCGACTGGAAGATGAGCGTTTCGTCCTCCACCACGAGTGATTTCATCGCCGTAGTCGGAGTCGGAGCCCTCACCCACATGAAGGAGTACCGCTGTTCACCCACGAGCTATAGCAAGTCAACTAGTCATCTGGCTTCAAGCCGATGGGGATAGAGAAGTACGATGGGAAGACCAACCCGGAGTCTTGGCTCACAATCTATACTTTAGTGATTCGTGCAGCCAGAGGCGATCACAAGGCCATGGCTAACTACTTCCTAGTCACCTTGGCTCACTCAGTGATGACATGGCTGACAGGACTTCCCAAGCGGTCAATTGGCTCCTAGGGGGGAACTCCATGAGCATTTCATCGCAAACTTCCAAGGAACCTATGAGAGGCCGTCTTCCGAGTATGATTTATATCAATGCCACCAGAGGAAGAACGAGTCCCTCCATGACTTCATGAAGAGGTTTTCCAAGAAGAGGAACTCAATACCAAAGATCAAAGATGAGGTTGTCATCGCTGCCTTCCACAAAGGAGTCAAGGACACCCCATTCATTGCTAAGTTTACTCGGAAGCCTCCAAGCTCTGTTAAAGCTCTATTCGACACGGCCAACAAATACACCGACTCAGCCGATGCTGTTGCCGAGGCCTTGGACGACAAGAAGGAGCCCCGACAGAAGGAGAGGAAGGACATAGATGATGTGGCCCCAACTAAGTCCGGCAATCGCAAGCGCAAGTTGGACAACGTTGTGGTGGCCATTGAACGCAGCCGACCGTGACCCCCGAGGACGGACGAGTATAGAAGGTTATGAACGGGCCATGTCCTTTCCACCCAAAGGGGAAGCACGCAGCTAAAAACTATTTTATGCTCAAGAAGTTCACTTCAGAGAAAACATCGACGTCTGGTGACAACAAAGACAAGGATAAGCCAGACTCAAGCACAGTCGGCGACTACCAAGATCCCTAGGCTGAGCTCAACCACATCTTTGGAGGGCCAACTACATACGAGTCCAAGAGAAAACAGAAGCTAACAGCTCAAGAAGTCAACTCGGTCTCGACAAATGCCCCCAATACCTGCGTTGGTCAAAAACAGCAATCACACATTTAGGGCATTATCCACTCGTCCTAGACCCGGTCATTAGGAGTGTCAAGTTGAAGAAGGTTCTTATCGACGAAGGAAGTGCTCTCAATATTTTATTCATCAAGACGCTTGATGAGATGAAGATCCCTCAATCTGAGCATCGGCCGAGTACAGCTCCCTTCCACAGGGTAATCCCCGGCCTCTCTTACACTCCACTTGGACAGATCACTCTGCCAGTTACTTTTGGCACACAGGAGAATTTCTACACCAAAAACATCTGCTTCGAGGTTGCCGACTTCGAGACCACGTATCATGCCATACTCGGACGGCCTACACTTACCAAATTCATGGCGGTGCCCCATTACACATACATGGTGCTCAAGATGCCAGGACCAGCAAAAGTACTTTCCTTGCGCAGTGATGTCAAGCAAGCCCAAGAAGTAGCAGTCGGACGTAACAATATCCAGCTAGCTGCAACACATGCAAATGAGGACGATCAAGTTTCGGCGAAGAAAGCAGCCAAGTCGGGAATTTTAGCGGATTCAGAGACAAAAAAGATCCCCCTGGACCCTTCCGACCCCACCAATACTGCGCTTGTCAGGACAGGATTTGACCTCAAATAGGAAGATGGGCTCGTCTACTTCCTCCAGGTGAATAGGGATATATTCGCTTGGAAACCTTCGGACATGCCTGGTGTACCAAGGAAGGTGATCAAGCATTCCCGAAACATCAATCCAGACTCCAAACCAGTCAAGCAATGACTACGGCGCTTCGCACAAGACCGGAAAGATGCTATTCGGGAGGAGATTACCAAACTCCTTGCAGCCGGGTTCATCAAAAAGGTCTACCACCTGGATTGGTTGGCAAACCCAGTGTTGGTCTGGAAGAAGAACGGTAAATGGCGCATGTGCGTCGACTACACCGAGTTAAACAAGGCATGCCTCAAGGACCTATTTGTTCTACCTAGGATAGATCAGGTGGTCGATTCAACTACGGGGTGCGAATTGCTCAATTTTCTCGACTATTACTCGGGATACCATCAAATCAACCTCAAAGAGGAGGACTGCCTAAAGACTTCTTTCATCACGCCATTTGGGGCATACTGCTATGTCACTATGCTATTCACGTTGAAAAACGCTGGCATAAGGTATTAACGTGTGATCCAGCGGTGTCTTTACACTCAACTCGGGCGCAACGTGGAGGCCTATGTTGATGATGTGGTGATCAAGACCAAAGTCAAGGAAGACCTCATCGCCGACTTGGAGGAAACTTTTCAAAGCCTTCGGAGATTAAAGATGAAGTTGAACCTAGAAAAATGCATCTTTGGAGCACCTTCCGAAAAATTACTCGGCTTCATCGTTTCACAACGAGGCATCGAGGCTAATCCAGAGAAAATCAACACTATAATGAACATGGCACCCCCGACTAGCCAGAAGGTTGTACAGAAGCTGACTGGCTGCATGGCGGCACTCAGCCGATTCGTTTCCCGACTTGGCGAATAGGGTATGCCCTTTTTCAAATTATTGAAGAAAGTTGATAATTTTCAATCGACGCCAGAAGCCCAACACACTTTCGAAGACCTTAGGAAACTCCTCACATCACCACCCGTATTGGCATCACCAATGCTCCAAGAGCCACTCGTATTATACCAAGTGGCAACCACTTAGGTAGTCAATACGATGCTAGCCGTTGAGCGGGCGGAGCCAGGACACATGCAAAAAGTTCAAAGGCTAGTTTATTTTGTTAGTGAAGTCCTAGGTGAATCCAAGATGAGATATCCCCAAGTCCAGAAGCTGCTATATGGCTTGCTCATAACTGTTCGGAAGCTGGTGCACTATTTTCAGTCGCATCAAGTTACAATCGTCACATCGTATCCCCTTAGGGATGTCCTACACAATCGCAAGGCCACTGGCAAAATCGCTAAATGGGCACTCAAGCTGATGGCATTTGACATTGTTTTTCAACCTTGGACAGCAATCAAGTCACAAGCACTCATCGACTTCCTGGCTGAGTGGATAGAAGTCCAGTTAGCTACATCAACAGACAAGCTAGAATACTGGACGATGTACTTCGACGATTCTCTGCGAATTGGCAAAGCAGGGGCTGGCGTTGTTCTGACGTCACCCACTGGAGAAAAGTTGAAATACGTCCTTCAAATACACTTTCCAGCATCTCACAACATCGCCGAGTACGAGGCACTCATCCATGGGCTCTGCATTGCCATATCACTAGGCATCCACCAACTGGTAGTACGCAGGGATTTTCTACTCGTGGTGCACCAGGTCATGAAAAACTAGACGTGTCTGGACGACAACATGGCGACATACTATTAGGAGGTATGGAAGCTGGAAAAGCAGTTCAATGGGCTAGAGATTACACACGTGCTATGCCAATACAATAAAGCTGCAGATGAGTTAGCCAACATGGGATCCAAACGAGAAGTGGTCCCAACAGGAATTTTTGTCAAGCACTTATTGGAGCCGTTAGTCAAAAACAAGCCAGTACTCAAGCAGTTGGGGGCGGAACCTACCCCGGCAACAAATGAAGTGCTAATCATCTCTCAGGATTTGTGGACTCCATTCATCCGGTTCCTCCAGGAAGACGAGCTCCTAGAAGATCGCAGTGAAGCTGAGCGGATCAAACATCGAAGCAAATGTTTCCTTGTAGTCGGAGAAGATCTCTATCGTCGAAGCGTATTCGAAGTCCTCATGCGCTGTGTCACACCCAAGAAGGGCAAGCAGATTATGCAATCCATCCACTCGAGCATTTGTGGCAACCATGCTGCACCAAGGACATTAGTTGGAAAGGCTTACAGACAAGGATTCTTCTGGCCAATTGTAGTTACAGATGCTAAAGAGATAGTTTGGATGTGCGAGGGATGCCAGTTCTTTGCTCGGCAAACACATCTTCCAGCTCAATAACTACAAACAGTTCCAATCTCTTGGCCTTTCGTAGTTTGGGGGCTTAACATGGTCGGGCCATTCAAAAAAGCTCCAGGAGGGTTCACACACTTGTTCATCACAGTGGACAAATTCACAAAGTGGATCGAGGCAAAACCCGTTGCTACCATAACAGCGGCAAAGGCAAAAAACTTCATCATGAGTATTGTATATCGATTTGTAGTTCCCAACCGCATCATAACGAACAACGACACTCAGTTCACTGGCGGCGTCTTTCAAGATTTCTGTGACGACTTCAGCATCAAGATCTGTTATGCTTCTGTGGCACACCCACAAAGTAATGGGTAGGTCGAGTGCACCAATGGCTTGATCTTACAAGGTATCAAGACTAGGGTATTCGACCGACTACAACCATATGCAGGACGGTGGGTACAAGAGCTTCCATCTGTTCTCTAGTCTTTAAGAACCACGGTTAGTCGGGCAACAGGGCAATCCCCTTTCTTCCTAGTCTATGGTGCTGAGGCTATGTTACCAATCGAGTTGGAGTTCCACTCACCACGAGTTCAGGCCCACTCAGAAGCAAAATCAACCGAAGACTGACTGGTCGAGTTAGATCAGTTGGAAGAAGCAAGAGACATCATAACTATCCAGTCAGCAAAGTATCTTCAAGGCCTGCATCATTATCACAGTTAGAATGTTCATGGCTGCGCCTTTTCGGTGGGAGATCTCATTTTGAGAAAAATTCAAACCACCAGAGACAGGCATAAATTATCTCCCTTGTGGGACGGGCCGTTCATTATCGCTAAGGTGACACGTCTGAGTGCCTACCAACTAAAGACAGAAGACGGCGTCCTAGTCAACAAGTCATAAACATAGAACAGCTATGTCCTTTCTATACCTGAGTTTTGTACTCTTTCTATATATGAGTAAAGTTTTTTACTTTGACTCACTACGCTGCTTGTTTCAACCGAGTAGTGAGTCAGGGGCTACATGATGAAACATGTTCTCTGTTGTTTATAAAGTTGGATCTTGTTTTATCTAAGTCATGAAGTTTTATGACGATTACACTAAGTTTTCCTGGGTATAGTTTAATGAAGTGAATGCTTTTTTAAGGTTGCTTATAACGCACTCGGCATAAAGCTAATGATGGGTAACATAAAGAAAGTACTCAGCAAAATACAACAAACACCAAAGGCATTTACAATATTTACATATTATTTCCGATGGACACCGACTACATAAAAGTCATTGTTTACATTGCCATATCCTCGGTGACAGCTTCAGCAGTGGCCCTGACCTGGCTAATTAGCTCCAATCCCTCCTCTGGGGTAGTGCCCTCAACAAAGCCCTCCCCGATGGCCTCAATGTCTACCCGGGGGTAGAGTGACTTCGTCATGGCTAGGGCTTGTGCAATCCCCACGGCGACGCGCTCGGATGAATATTTCTTCAAGAGTGCAGGGGCTTCTTCATGGCGCTGTGCCACTTGGGAGATGGATCTGGAGCTGGGCCCGACCAGGGTTGGTTGCTTAATATCTAATAAAGTTTTTGTGGAGTCAACTATGATGTTCCGTGACTCCTTTATCACCTTGATTTCTTCAACAAAAGCGCTGAATTGGATCTAAGAGTTGGCTTTTAAGGCTGCTCATACACAAGACAAGCATCAGCAAACCTAGATATCTAGTCGGACAGAGTATCAAAGCAGATATGAAGCTTACTTGCATACTCAATATCCACTTTGGACTTCGCCTTTTCGAGCTCTTTTAGCTCCTTCTTCAAGCGTTCGATCTCCAAGGACTAATTGTTTAGATTTGTCTCAAGAGCTACAGCCAAACAGAGTCAAAGATCAGCAATACGGAAAGATTTGTCTGGAGACACTTGGGTAAAAGGGAAACATACTTCTAATGGTACCTGATTGCGCCTAGTTCTCAACCCTGAGCTTGTTTACCGAGTCCTTCAGCCACTCTTCTCTCTCCTTGCTGGACTTCTCCAGACCATCCTTGGCTATTAGGAGTTGTTGGAGCTGAGGGAGCTGAGTGGCAAGTTGGGATAGAACTTTGCCCATCTTTTCGGACCGATTGACCACTTGCTGAGAAGCATTGAAATGCAAGCGACATAAGCAATATTGCCGGAAGATTCAGGAGAACTACAAATCAACAAGCGCAATCAAATAAGTTATATACCTGAATGCTCCTTGATGCGGTGACGGCGGTCTCCATTAAGCTTATTCGCTCCCTCTGGGCAGCTTGCTCATCAAGTGCAAAGCTCTCTGCTTCCCCCTTTGGTGTGACCCAATAAAATGTCTGGGGGAAGTTAGGCGGAGGAGCTTCGAGCATAGGGAGATCATCATCATCGGAAGATTGAGAAAGTGGAGGAGCAGGAGTCCTGGGCCTTGGATCGATCGGTGGTGCGGGGTCCTGTGGAGGCCATGGGCCCTGGGTACCTCATCACAAGCATATGGGCCACTCGGATAGAGGATGGGCCTAGTCTTGTAATTAGAGATATGGTAGAACCCGACAGACTTTGCCTTGTACGATAAGGAATATATAGTCCTAGTCGGGTAAATTGTATCTCTAAGAGGAGATCCCTTGGCTGTAATTCGGCTAGGACTCCTACCCTGTACCCCTGTCCCCTAGTATATAAGGGGAGACAGGGCACCCCCTGAGGGCATATAGAGATTCATCAGAATCATACTTCCTCAAAGGAATACACCACAATTGGACGTAGGGTATTACCTCACATTGAGGGCCTGAACCAGTATAAACTCCCCGTGTTCCTTTGCAATCCACCGAGTTTCGATCTGATGAGTAGCCCTATATATTTATTGCCAGTGTAAAACATCAATAGTTGGCGCGCCAGGTAGATGCTTCGGCGAGATCTACATCCACAAGCTCGATGGATCCAACAACAGGAGTCGACGGCGACAAATTCTCCCCCAGAGACACAATCTCATTCGGAAGCCTCGACTTCGTCGCCGACCAGATCGGTAATCTCACCTTGGCCGACGCAGACCTGATCCAACTGGCCAAGGAACCAGCCGACTCCATGCCAGTCGGCCCACAAGACGCCGCAGCCACCCTCGTGATTTGCTGCGGCGATCTACCACCTATTCGGGTCTCGGGACAACTCTCTCCTTCGGCGTTCGACTCGCGCTTGGCCTCGAGCCGGCCCGGGTCGGGCTAGGAGGGGGAGAGATCGTCAATCTCCCTTGTAGACTCGGCAACGCCACGGATCTACATCTCACACGGCAGACCCAATCCCCTGCAATTCAGTTTGGACATGGCCCAGAGCCGCTCCAGATTGGATATAGGGAGGTCGGAGTCGTCCCTACTCCGATCAATTACTCGGATTCCGATTCCAAGTCAGACAGCGGTTCAAATGCCAGTTCGGACACCAGTTTGGTGAGTTTCCTTCTGCGCCAAGAGAACTTTATGGCTTCAACCCCTCCACCAGAGGTGCGCTGACTACAAGAGGAGCAAGAAGAGAAGGCACGCCGACTATGGCAACAGGAGGAGGCTGAGCACGAGGCTCGCAACGATGAGCTACGCAGGGCTAGGCGAACCGTCCAGCAACAGATCCCCCAGACGAGAGTCAGCAACCACGACATCTTGGTCACGCCACAATAGAACGTTGTGGCCACCGCAACCTTGCTGGACACACTCCAGCTCGGGCCTAATCATTAGGCCACCCCGACTATAGCGAAGATCAATGCGATGATTACAGCTGCTGCATGTTAGCAGCACTAGCAGTCGGGGGAAACACTTATACTGACCAACCGGTCGGGTTCTCCAGCGGCAATCTCGTCTGTGTCAGCACGACGCCGAGTGGCCGGCTCAAGTCAGCCGCACGAGGAGTCATGGCAAACATCACTCGGCAACACCAACAACAACAATCGGCGGCGTCACCAGAACGATTGCCGGTTCAACCAAGACCTCCAAGTCCGCCTGCAACGTGATCTCTGCCAAGATATCAACGCTCAGTGCCGCCAACGCGAAGATGACGAGTGCCGCCGACTGGAGGACGAGCACGAGTGTTTTTGGTCTCCACCATGAGTGGTTTAACCGCTGCGGTTGGAGCCAGAGCCCTCACGAAGATGAAGGCATACCAGCCTTCACCCAGGAGCTACAAGATGTCGATTGGCCGTCAGGCTTCAAGCCTACGGGGATCGAAAAATACAATGGAAAGACTAACCCCGAGTCCTGGCTCACCATATATACTCTGGCGATTCGAGCTGCCGGAGGTGACCACAAAGCCATGGCTAACTACCTCTCAGTCGCCCTGGCCGATTTAGCAAGGACATGGCTAACAGGGCTCCCGAGGCGGTCAATCGGTTCCTGGGGAGAACTCAAGGAGCGGTTCATCACTAATTTCTAGGGGACCTACGAGAGGCTGTCTTCCGAGCACGATCTCTATCAGCTGCACCAGAGGAAGAACGAGTCTCTGCACGAATTCATCAAGAGGTTTTCCAAAAAGTGCAACTCGATCCCAATGATCAAGGACGAGGTCGTCATCGCCGCCTTCCGCAAGGGAGTCAAGGACACCCCGTTCATCGCAAAGTTTACTCGAAAGCCTCTAGCCACTGTCAGGGCTCTCTTCGACATGGAGAATAAATACGCCGACTCGGCCAAGGCGATTGCAGAGGCCCTCGATGAAAAGAAAGAGTCCCGACATAAAGACCAAAAGGCCAAAGCCAAAAACAAGCCATCACAGAACAAGTCCAGTAGCCGCAAGCGGAAGTCGGACAATGAGGTGGCCAACATGGAGCACACTCGGTCGTGGCCCCCAAGGAACAACGAATACCAGAAGGTTATGAACGAGCCTTGCCCCTTCCACCCCAAGGGCAAGCACGCAGCTAAGGACTACTTCATGCTTAAGAAGTTTGCTTCCGAGCAGGCTTCATCATCTGGCACTGACAAGGACAAAGACAAGCCAGATTCAGGCCCGGCTGACAATTTTCAAGATCCCTAGGCCGAGCTCAACCATATCTTCGGAGGGCCGTTTGCGTATGAGTCCAAGCAGAAGCAGAAGCTAACAGCACGTGACGTCAATGCGGTCTCCACAGCAGACGCCCCCAGTACTTGCACTGGTCAGAGATGTCCATCACATTCAACCGCGTAGATCACATCTAGGCCGCTACCCACTCGTCCTGGACCCGGTTGTCAAAAACATCAAGTTGAAGAAAGTTCTCATAGACGGAGGCAGCGCGCTCAACATCCTCTTCGCCAAGACCCTGGATGAGATGAAAATCCCTCGTTCAGAACTGCAGCTGAGTACTGCACCCATCCATGGGATAATTCCCGGTCTATCTTCAACACCCCTCGGGCAGATAACCTTGCCGATCACCTTCGGCACGCGGGATAACTTCCGCACAGAAAACATCTGCTTTGAGGTCGCCGACTTTGAGACCGCGTACCACGCGATACTCAGACGACCGGCGCTCGCCAAATTCATGGCGATACCACACTATACATACAAGGTGCTCAAGATGCCCGGACCAGCCGGAGTCCTCTCCCTCCGCAGCGATGTCAAGCAAGCCTTCACCTGCGACAAGGAGAGCTACGAGTTGGTTCAATCTCAAGAGGCGGCAGTCGGACACAACAACATTCGGTAAGCCGTCACAACTGAAGTCGAGGATGACCAAGTTTCGGCGAAAAAAGCAGCAAAGTCGGGAATTTCAGCGGACTCTAACACGAAGAAGATCCCCCTAGACCCTTCCGACCCCTCTAAGACTGCTCTAGTCAGGACCGGACTCGACCACAAATAGGAAGACGCGCTCGTCACCTTCCTCCAAGCCAACAAGGATATCTTCGCATGGAAACTGTCCGACATGCCGGGCGTACCAAGGGAGGTGATCGAGCACGCACTCAATGTCAAGACAGACACCAAGCCAGTCAAGCAACGGCTACGGTGTTTTGCACAGGACTGGAAAGATGCTATTCGGGAGGAGATAACCAAGCTCTTCACAGCCGGGTTCATCAAAGAGGTCTACCACCCGGATTGGCTGGCAAACCCTGTTCTGGTCCAAAGAAAAAGGGTAAATGGCGCATGTGCGTCGACTACACCGATCTAAACAAGGCGTGCCCCAATGATCCATTTGGTCTACTGAGAATAGATCAGGTTGTGGATTCAACCGCGGGGTGTGAACTTCTCAGCTTTCTCGACTGCTACTCGGGATACCACCAAATCAGCCTAAAGGAGGAGGACTGCCTAAAGACGTCTTTCATCACGCCGTTTGGTGCATACTGCTGCATCACCATGCCGTTCAGTTTGAAAAACACTGGAGCAACATATCAACGACCAATCCAGCAGTGTCTACACACTCAGATTGGGCGCAACGTGGAGGCCTACGTCGATGACGTGGTGATCAAGACCAAGTCCAAAGAAGACCTCATTGCTGACCTGGAAGAAACCTTCCACAATCTTCAAAGATTCAAGATGAAGTTGAACCCGAAAAAGTGCGCCTTCAGTGTGCCATCCGGCAAGCTGCTCGGCTTCATCGTATCGCATCGAGGCATCAAGGCCAACCCAGAGAAAGTCAATGCAATCATGAACATGGCACCCCTGACTAACCAGAAGGACGTCCATAAGCTGGCAGGCTGCATGGCGGCACTCAGCCGGTTTATCTCCCAACTAGGCGAACGGGGCATGCCCTTTTTCAAGCTACTGAAGAAAGTAGACAATTTCCAATGGGCTCCCGAAGCCCAGCAAGCCTTCGAAGACTTCAAGAAATTTCTCACATCACCACCAGTGTTGACATCGCCTATGCCCCAAAAACCATTAATGTTGTATCTGGCGGCAACCACTCAGGTAGTCAACACGATGTTGGTGGTCGAGTGATCCGAACCAGGTCACATACAAAAAGTTCAACGGCCAGTCTACTTTGTCAGCGAGGTCCTTGCTGACTCCAAAATAAGATATCCACAGGTCCAAAAGCTGCTCTATGGCCTACTCATCACTGTCCAGAAGCTGGTGCACTATTTTCAATCGGATCAAGTCACGGTGATCACATCGTATCCACTTGGGGATGTCCTGCATAACCACAAGGCCACCGGCCGAATCGCTAAATGGGCGCTCGAGTTGATGGTGTTTGACATCACCTTTCAGCCACGGACAGCAATCAAATCACAAGCTCTAGCCGACTTTGTGGCCGAGTGGACAGAAGTTCAAATGCCTACATCAACAACGAAGATAGAGTACTGGACAATGTACTTCGACGGTTCTCTACGGATCGGTGGCGCCGGGGCCGGCATCGTACTGACGTCCCCTATCGGCAAAAAACTCAAGTACGTTCTCCAAATCCACTTTCCAGCTTCCCACAACGTCACCGAGTATGAGGCACTCATCCATGGGCTCCACATTGCTATATCACTCGGCATCCGCCGATTGGTTGTGCAAGGAGACTCTCAACTCGTGGTGAACCAAGTCATGAAAGACTGGACATGTCTTGATGATACCATGGCGGCATACTGTCAGGAGGTCTGAAAGCTGGAAAACAAGTTCGACGGGCTGGAGATAACACATGTCCTACGACAATACAATGATGCTGCAAATGAATTGGCAAACATGGGATCCAAGCGAGAAATGGTCCCGATAGGGATCTTTGTCGAGCAACTTATGGAGCTATCAGTCAAAAAGAAACCAGTGCCAGAGTAGTCAGGAGGCGAACATACCCCGGCAACAGACGAAGTACTGAACATATGTCAAGATTGGCAGACCCCTGTTCTCAAATTCCTCCTGGACGATGAACTCCCAGAAGATCGCAGTCAAGCCGAACAAATCAAACGTCGAAGCAAAAGTTTCCTAGTCATCGAAGAAGACCTGTACCGATGAAGTGCATACGGTGTCCTCATGCGCTGCGTCACAACCGAGGAGGGCAAGCAGATTCTGCAATCGATCCACTCAGGCATATGTGGCAACCACGCCACATCTAGGACGTTAGTCGGAAAGGCTTACTGGTAGGGATTTTTCTAGCCAACAGCAGTAACAGATGCAAAAGTCATAGTTCTCACTTGCGAGGGTTGCCAATCCTATGCACGACAAACAAATCTCCCAGCCCAAGAACTCCAAACAATCCCAATCTCTTGGCCCTTTGCAGTATGGGGGCTTGACATGGTCGGGCCTTTCAAGAAAGCGCCAGGAGGGTTCACACACTTGTTCGTCGCAATGGATAAATTCACCAAGTGGATTGAGGCAAAATCCGTTGCTACCATAATAGTGGCAAGAGCAAAGGACTTCATCATGAGTATATTATACCGATTCGGGGTTCCTAACCACATCATAACGGACAACGGTACTCAGTTCATGGGCGGCGTCTTTCAAGATTTCTGTGACGACTTCGGCATCAAGATCTGTTATGAATCTGTGGCACACCCACGGAGCAATGGGCAGGTTGAGCGTGCCAATGGCATGGTCTTACAAGGTATCAAGGCTAGGATATTTGACCGACTACAACCATACGCGGGCCGGTGGGTACAAGAACTCCCATTTGTTCTCTGGTCTCTAAGAACTACGGTTAGTCGGGCAACAGGGCAATCCCCTTTCTTTCTGGTCTACGGTGCTGAGACTGTGCTACTAACCGAGTTAGAGTTTAGCTCTCCGCGAGTTCGGGCTTACTCAGAAGACATCTCAAACAATACCCGATTGGTCGAACTATATCAGTTGGAAGAAGCGAGGGACATCGCAATAATTCAGTCAGCAAGGTATCTTCAAGGCTTGCGTCGCTACCACAATCGTAATGTCCGTGGCCGTGCCTTTTTGGTCGGAGATCTCGTCTTGTGAAAAATACAAACCACCAAAGACAGGCATAAACTATCCCCAATGTGGGAAGGGCCATTCATTATAGCCGAGGTTACACGGTCAGACGCCTACCGACTGAAGACCGAAGACGGTGCCCTCATCAGCAACTCATGGAATATAGAACAGCTACGTCCTTTCTATACCTGTGTTTTATACTTTCCCATGTGTACAGTTTTTCTCTGACTCACTACGCCGTTGTTCCAACTGAGTAGTGAGTCAGGGGCTACATGTATTATATGTGCTTTGTCAATAATATACGAGCCTATTTTACTTAAGTTATGAAGTTTTGCAACGACTTTGTTATGTTTGCCCGAGTACAGCTTTCTGCGGTGAACGATTTTATTAAGTTCCTATAGACTAACTCGGCGTAGACTATATAGTCAGGTAAAGCTAATGACAACTAAGTAAACACACAGAGCTTGGCAGCATTGCATATATGTTTACACATGTCCTTACAAAAATTTATATACACCGACTGCATGATGGATCCTTCTTACATACCTAGGTCTCGAGTGATCACCTCTACAGTCAGCCTCGCCTGGGTTATCAGCTCCAACGCCTCCTCAGGTGTCGTCTCCTCAGAGAATCCCTCACCGATGGCCTCAAGATCTGCCCTGGGGTAGATCGACTTGGTCATCGCCAGGGTTTGGGCCACGCCGACAACAACATGCTCATCCAAGTACCTCTTTAGGATACTCGGTGCTTTGTTAAGGTGCGCCTGCACTTGGTAGACCATGTTGGAGCTGGTTCCCATGTAGTGAGGATCCATGATGTCAAGGAGCCCTTTCACGAACTCAGCAAGGATCTCCCGTGACTCCTTGACAACCTTTATCTCCTCTGCAAAAGCCTAAAACTGAATTTGGGCATTGGCTCTAGCAGCTACCCAGGTCCATCGACAAGTAAACTTGTTAGGCAAAACTGCAAACAGAACACTTAATGGACTGGTTGAGATCGTTATCAAAGTGGAGACTTACTTTCGTAGTCAGCCTCCCATTTGGCTTTGGCCTTCTCCAGTTCAACCTTCTCTCTCTCGAGCTTGGCGTTGGCCGTCTTCAAGTTGGCCTTGTCTTTCTCGAGCTCAGCTTTGGCTTTCTCGGCCTCCTTCAGCTTGGTTCCCCCCTCTGTTCGGGTCTTCAACTCAGCTTCGAGGGCTGCACATCAGAATGGACAAGAACTCGAGATTACAGTCAGGACACAACTGGGCAGTCAGGAAACAACCAAGTTGGAGAAATATGCATGGGATTTAGTCAGGAAGACAAACACGGGAGACTTACTTCTGATCTTCTTGGCTAGAGCCCAGTTCTCATCCCTGAGCTGGTTAAGCGCCCCCCTTAGCCAAGTCTCCTTCTCCTGGCTAGACCGCTCCAAGTCGGCCTTCGAGGCTTGGAGCTGGCGCAATTGCTGGAGTTGAGGGACAAGCTAGGTCAGGACCTCATTCTTCTTCTCCGAGCGGTCGACAATCTTCTGCTTGGAGCAAAACAGAGCAAAACAGAGTCAAGCGTCGGAATACTCATACAAGGAAGACTGACAAGAACTCAGCATGACAAAAATCATACCTGGACCCCCCGGGACGCGGCGATTGCAGCGCGAAGCATGGCCTCACGCTCACTCTCCGCTGCCACTACGTCATGTTCATAACTCTTCGCTGCTCCGTTGGGAGCTACCCAGTGGAACGTCTTGGGCAACATGCAGGGAGGAGCTTCAAGCCAGGGGAGGTCCGCTCCTTCTGAGGACGACGACGACAAGGACGGCGATGGGGTCCTAGCCCCCAACTCGGCGGTTGCTGGGGGTTCAGGGGCAGGCTCAGGGACTAGAGCAACAGCTTCAACATTAGCCCCTTTTTCGGCCTGTCGGCGACTCTGCAGTCGGGACGACCTCAGTTTCTACAACTAAGACGATCGCCGGCTCAGTAGACATGCTCGCTGGCGCTAGTTCGGCTAGGGCTGACTCGATAACAGGAGCAGCCGGTGTGGTCTCCTTGAGATCAATATTGGCTCGTTTCCTTCACAGAGAACTAAGTATCAAAATACCACAATGCTGAACAGGACTTCCGGAAGACTTAAAGTCGCATACCTCTTGGAGAATTTGAGCCTGCACCTGGGGGCTCCTGATGTCGGTGGTGGGCTGCCGCCGGCTGTCAGGCTAGACGGCGTGGCAGTTGGCGGCGGCGTTTTTGTCCTGGTTGGCCCTGCTCCTGGTGTGGTCGGCTGGGGCGCCTAGGTACTCGGCGGTGCCATCCTTGGGCTCGATGTTATTAAGCCCGACGGCACTTGACCCGACCTTGTACTCGGCGGCGCTCTTCTTGGGCTCAATGTTGCTGAGCCTGACTACGCTGGTCCCAGTCTAGGACTTGGCAGCCTGGGAGCTGTGCTGGCGGTGTCTCTAATCTTCAGACTCCTAGTTGCGGTACTCGGCCTGATGATTTTCCTCTTGCCCTAGTCTTCAACAGGCCTCTTCCCCACTCTCTTGGAGTCAGGCTGGGCAGCAGAGGAACTTAATGGCCTCTTCTTCTTTGACTTCATGGCCGACAAAGTTTGGGAGTCTTCATCGAACTCCTCACTTGACTGCAAGCAGTTCAACAACATATGTTATACATTGCGAAGCAATCCTGAGCATATATCTACAAGCATTCATCACAGATGGATAACCAGTTAACATCAACGAGAGTTACCTTTGGGCCTGGCCTCTTCAGGCTATAAGCCGCCACAGACCACTCTGTGCCTTCAGTTTTGACCACCCCGCTGGCAAAGAAGTCCAGCAGGATGTTGGTCACCTTGTGCTTGTCCATCAGGTCAGGATATTCTCGGCTGGGATCACCTCTGCCCCTATAGTCCCTGCCGAAGTGACACCTCAACTTCAGCGGCCTAATGCACTGAGTCAAGAAATGGCTGGCCACCCATGGACTAGTCAGCCCGGCACTCTTCAGCTTGTCAATCTTGTCAATCAATATATGGACTTGGCCCATTTCTTCAAAACTGGGCAAAGATGACCAGTTGGGCATGACCGTCGGAGGCAAACCCATAAAAGGGGGAGGCTTGGTTCAAGATCAGAACAGTAAAACCACTCCTTATGCCAACCTTTGAGAGAAGACTTCAGGGGAATATTGATATAATTCCTCTTCATCTCACTCCTGAGTTGGATACCGGCCCCCCAATCACTTGGACCTTGCTCTTGGAGGGCTGGGGTTTGATGTGGAACAGATGTCTGAACAGATTCAAATGGGATTCCACACCCAAGAAACACTCACAAAGAATCACAAATATAGAAATTTGCAAGATCGAGTTGGGATTCAGATTCACCAACTCGAGTTCATAGAAGGCAAGAAGCTGGTGGAAGAACTCGGAAGATGGAAGAGAAAGACTCCGGTTGAAAAAAGAGGCTAAAACAACAGTCTCACCAGCCTGAGGCTCCGGAACTGATTCACCTTCAGCCGGACGCCAATTGACGACATCGTGGCTTTGCAATCTTAGCTGCTTCTCCAGAAGCTTTAGCTTAGCCGACCCACAATCCAAAGTCGGCCAGACCTCATCTGACGCCTCCAGCAAACCTAAAGCCCTCGGCATGGTTAAGGGCAAGAAGATTTGGCGGAAAAGTCACTAGAAGCTTGGAATGGACAAAGAGAAGCGAGATCGCCCGAGTTTCAATGTGGAAGAGCAAACAATGGTGAACCCTAGCAAGGCGGGAGGTGAAATTTCGGCGCGAAGGCTGGAAGACGAAACAATTGGTGGATTGGAGAAGATGAGGGAATCTTTTCTTTCTCTCCCTACCTTTTATAGAGCCTGTACCGATTCGTGGGCTTGGGCTTACAAAGTCGGTACTGGGCCATCAAGATATGAGTTTCTACAGTAGCACGCTCAATTCGGGCTGCTCGCTGGCTGTGTTAAAATCACAGCGCTGGTGCTACCAACAGGAACCGATGAGGTAATCAGATATGCTTCATGAAGGCCTAATTGCTGAACACATGTGTTCGGGTATCTATATTATCCACCAGGTATTGGGGACATATCCTTATAAGGATCACAAGCTGGTTTCCATTAAAATTAGAGGCGTAGGTATCTCTCAAGTACACCTGACCACATAATGGATTAAATTTCATAAAGTGGTATTCGGTCTACATGCTTGGCCAACATTTGCCATGAGCAAATATTTTTCCAGCTGACATGACGCTGAAGAGTCTAACTTCCGAGTGGGACGCCACTTAGGAAAGACTATAAACACATTTTTCTAGCTGACATGAAACTGAAGAGTCCCATATACGAGTGGCATGCTACTTAGGAAAGACTATAAAACATTATTTCGGTTGACATGATACCGAAGAGTCTCATATACCAGTAGTATACTACTCGGGAAATACTACAAGGTTAAAGATCTTTGACTTTATGTTTAATTGCTTCACAATTAAGCACAAAGTCGGGGGCTACACCTAATAGGTGCGCTTATTCGGTGCACACTATTCATATTTCTACATGAAGCCCTTCATAGCCTCGCTGCCAGCTGACATGAAGCAGGACTCGGGAAGAAGAAGCACTCGGACAAAGAGTACTCGGGAGCAATGCACTCAGGCAATCTTCACCATGGAGGATGAACACTCGGCATCAGCTGTGACTCAACTATGAAGGACTCAGGGGCTGCTGTGGAGGCCATGGGCCCCGGGTACCTCATCACAAGAATATGGGCCACTTAGATAGAGGATGGGCCTAGTCTTGTAATTAGAGATATGGTAGAACACAGCAGACTTTGCCTTGTATGATAAGAAATATACAGTCCTAGTTGGGTAAATTGTATCTCTAAGAGGAGATCCCTTTGCTGTAATCCGGCTAGGACTCCTACCCTGTCCCCTAGTATATAAGAGGAGGCAGGGCGCCCCCTGAGGGCATACAGAGATTCATCAGAACCATACTTCCTCAAAGAAATACATCACAACTGGACGTAGGGTATTACCTCACATTGAGGGCTTGAACCAGTATAAACTCCCCGTGTTCCTTTGCAATCCACCGAGTTACGATCCGACAAGTAGCCCTATATATTTATTGCCGGTGTAAAACATCGACAGGTCCTAGGCAAGCTCAGGGATTGCGGCTTCCGTCACGACATCCTGACTAGGTGAGGCCTGTGGTCTATCCGAGTGGGTCGTCTCAGCCTCAGAGGCTGGGATAGCACTTGGCTCGAATTGTGGTGCTGATGTCTCGGCTTTAGTCGGGAAGGGAACCGTTGCGGGGGTCGGTGGCGCTGTCCCCTTAGCGTCTGCGTCACTTGGCATCCTGCGGGATTATTCAGTAATCAAAATATTGCAAGACTACTCAAGATTTTCTGAAGACTGAAGATTTTCATACCTTTTGGAAGTCTTAAACCTCCACCCCTATGCACTAGGAGTGGAGGTAGTTGGCGGTGGGCCTAAAAAACTACTAGGTGGTAGAGTGCTGCCGGCTGTCGAGCTTGTGGGCGCAGCAGTCGGCAGTGCAAATCTTGGCCCAGTCGGCGCTGTACTCAGTGCGGCCGACTGGGGCGTGGTGGTAGTCAGTGGTGCGGTTCTAGGGCTGGCTGGTCCCGAGGCTGTGCTGCTGGTATCCTTAATCATTGGACCGCTGGATGCCTTACTCGACAAATCATTCTTTTTGGCCTAGTCCGTCGCTTGTCGCTTCCCAGCCCTCTTGGGGCTAGGTTGGGCTAACGAGGGGCTGGCCGGCCGCTTTCTAGATTCACTAGCCAGCCGGCTAGGTGGGTCAGAATCAAACTCGGCCAATTCCTTCAAACAATCACATATCAAGGGAAGAACGAATGAACAACCTACATGCCACACATTGCAGATATACATCAAGACCAACATTGCACCTGATGTTACCTTCGACCGGGGCCTGTCTCTGTAGTATGGCTTGGGGCTCGCTTGGCATCCAAGGTCTCGATGACTCCATTGATAAAATATCCAAGCAAGATGTCAGTAATGACATCCTTGTTGACAAAATCAGTAGATTCCTGAGTCGGATCATTTTTCCCTTGGTAATCATAACCGAGGTGAATCCTAGCCTTCAAGGGGACAGATTCAGCTGTTTTGGAATGTCCTGGCCACCAAAGGACCAGTCCGCCCAGTGCTCTTTAGCGTGTCGATTTTCTCCAGCAGCTGATACACCTGGACCATCTCAGCTTGCGATGGTATAGCCGTCCAGCTCTCTAGAATAGAAGGAGGATTTCCAGAGAAAGGGGGCAGGGAGGGCTCAAGATTGGAGCAATAAAACCACTCCCGATGCCACCCTTTTAGAGAAGTCTTCAAAGGGACGTGGAGATAGGCTTTTTTCATCTCATTGCAAAGTTGAAGGCCTACTCCCCCTATCACCTGAATCTTCAACTTGGAGGGCTAAGGCTTGATGTGGAACAGAAAACGAAAAAGGTTGAAATGGGGATCGATCCCCAGGAAGGCCTCACAGAGGGTGACAAAGATTGAAATATGAAGAATGGAGTTGGCATTGAGATGGTAAAGCTCAATTTGGTAATACCCGAGGAGCTTGCGGAGGAAATCAGAAGAAGGAAGGGTGAGACCGTGGTCTAAGAAAGAGGCAAAAACCACAATCTCATGAGAACCTTGGGAGGGGATTGACTCACCAGCGGCGGGGCACCAGTTGATGATCTCCTTTGGTTGAAGATTATTCTTCCTCTCTAGGAGTGCCAACTTTGTTGCGCAGCAATCCGAAGTTGGCCAAACTCTGGACAGCATGGATGGGATGTCGAATGGCGCCTTCGGCATTGCTAGGGGTGAAGAGCTGGGCAAGGAAGCTTCTTGGCGATGGGAATAGATGCTGCGAAGGAGTTTCTCGCGGATTTCTGGAGGGGAGCTCAAGCCACAGGAAACCCTAGCAGTGGCGGAGAGTGCGAAGTTTAGCGCGGGCGTGCGGGAGTTGAAACAATTTGGCAAATTGGGGGAGAAAGGGGAATCTTTTCTCTCTCCCATCGTTTTATAGTCCTACGCCGAGTTAGCGGTCTTGGGCCAGCTTGGTCGGTAATGGACCATAAGATATGAGTTTCTAAATAGAATGACCTATTGGGCCAACCACTGGCTGTGTTAAAATCACAGTGCATGTGTTATTTTACAGGGACCGATTAAAATAATCAGATATGCTTCATGTTAAGCCTAACTGCTGGACACATGTGTTCAAATATCTGAATTATTTACCAGATATTGGGGATATATCCTTATAAGGATCAATAGCGGGTCTCCATTAAAATTAGGGATGCAGGTATCTCTCAATAACACCTCACCACATATTGGGTTAAAATCCATGAAGTGGTACTCATTTTACATGCTCAGGCAAAATTGCCTTGAGCAAAAATATTTCCAGCTGATATAATGCTGAAGAGTCCAATTTCTGAGAAATATACCACCCGGGAAAGACTTAAAGGTTAAAGATCTTTGACTTCATGTTTAATTGTTTCACAATTAAGCACAAAGTCGGGGGCTACATCTAATAGGTACGCCTATTCGGCGCATACTATTCATATTTTTCTATGAAGCCCTTCATAGCCTCGTTGCCAACTGATATGAAGCAGGACTTGGGGAAGAGGTACTCGGACAACGGGTACTCAGGAGTAAGGCACTCGGAAAACCTTCGCCAAGGAGGATGAGCACTCGGTGTCAGCTGTGACTCAACTATGAAGGTCTCAGGGGATACTGTGGAGGCCATGGGCCCTGGGTATCTCATGCGAAGCTTTGTGGCCACTCAGATAGAGGAAGGGCCTAATCCTATAATTAGGGATACAACAGGACTCGATGCATATTACCTTGTTAGATAAGGAAAGAGATATAGTACTAGTCAGGTACGTTGTATTTCTAGAAGGAGATCCCTTCGTTGGAGTCCGACTGGGATTCCTATCATGTAACCTCTCCTCTCCAGTATATAAGGAGGGGTAGGGGGCCCCTCAGGGCAAGACATACAATCTTACCAAAGAAACCTGAAATGCAATACACAACAGCTGGAAGTAGGGTATTACCTCACCTTGAGGGCCTGGACCAGGATAAATTGTTTCGTATTCCTTTGCAATCCATCAAGTTTAGGTCTCACAAGTAGCCCCATATAATCATTGCCGATAAAAAACATCGACACTCCTGTAAAACAGCACCCAAACTATGACTTTAACACAATTGGCTATCGGCCCAATAAGACATACTATTTAGGAACTCATATCTTACGGCCCATTACTAAGCAAACCGGCCCAAGCCAACAACCTAGCGCAGCCCTTTAAGTATCGGGGAGAGAAAAGATTCCCCTTTCTTCCCCAAATCACCAAGCCGCTTCAATTCCCAGATCCGCGCCTAAACTTCCATGTTCTCCGTCTCCAAGGCTAGGGTTTCCACGCCGCTTGAGCTTTTCTCCTTAGATCCAAAAAAATCCCATGATCCAGCATCAATTCCCTCTAGCTGGAATCTTTAACCTCTTCTTCCAGACTTTAGCCATGCCAAGATTGCCATCTGGCATTCCCCACATCCTGGTGGGGACTTGGCTGACATGAACCTCGTGCTCCTCCAAGCTGGCACATCTGGAGCGAAACAAGGAACTCCAATCAAAGGAACACATCAATTGGCGTCCAACCAAAGGTGAGACAATCCCTACTCCTGACTCCCATGAAATTGTGGTTTTTGAGTCCTTTTTCGATAGGGGTTTTTCTCTTCCCACTTCCGACTTCTTCCGGGGCCTCCTTGAGTATTATCAGATCAAACTTGTCCACCTCAATCCCAACTCCATTCTTCATATTTCTATTTTTGTCACTCTTAGCGAAGCATTTCTTGGGGTCAATCCCCATTTCAACCTCTTCCACTATCTCTTCCATGTCAAGCCCCAACCATCCAAATTGTACCACCCAGAAATTCTCATCCCGAATTCTGAACATTCTTGTGTATTAAATCCCTGTCCAGGAATGCCAGGGTACACAAGTACTAAGTTGCCATACAGAGTACTTCTTATAAACAAAATAAAATTGTCTTACTAGATGCAGCGGAAAAAGATAAATAAGTCTATAAACAGCTAAGCCACACAGGGGCTTCCACTCCACAGGTAGCTTGACGGCGGATCTAGCCTACTCCTCAAGATGATCCTCGTCGGAGAAGAACTGCATCTCTGAGAGGGTGAAAGGAGCAAGACTGAGTACCACCCACAGTACTCAACAAGTCACACCCACAATTATGCACAATGCATGGGAGACAAAAATAGGGTTTGGGTTCATTTGGGTAAAAGTAGTTGCAAACAGTACTAGTTCGCAAACGAGTAAAAAGGTTATTTAATTTAGAAGTATTAATCCATCACTGATCAACATTACACCACATTGAGAACGCGAAACCAACCACCCCATCCCAACAACATATTTTAATTCAAATTATTAGAGTGGGACTAATCACATTGAGTCTTGACCAAACGCCCATAACTACGGACACGGCTATTCGAATTCATTTTAACTCCGGCCAGAGGTGTACAACTATACCGACAAGGCACAGCCCCACACACATTCCCGTGTGCCGGCATGTCACCACGCACCCCACGAGAGGCTGTGATAGGACCATTCACGCATGTCCTCCCCAATCATCCACACCGCGCAGAGGTTGCACCTGCAGACTGGGGACACCATATCGACCAGGCTACCCCCCTTGTGCCACAATGGATCTAGAAGCCGATCAACCCAACCCTGAGCTGACCCAACTCCATCATGCCCATTCTCACCAATAGTGCCTAGAGGAGGGAGAAGTTACGCTACAAGCCTAGCCGTTGCCCACGCTGGCTTGTGGTATGTACGGAAAACTGCTCAAGGGGTTCCTGCGAACCGGTCCTTAATTGCCATGGGTCCGACCAGCAAAACCATGCACCCACAGCCCACCATTAAGGTCAAATTTTAGTTAAGCCATTATCCATGACAAAGTTCCATTGTTTCGACATACAGTCGAACCACAAGGGTTATAAAGAATAATTAATCCCCAGGGTGAGCTAGTTTATTCTAAGCATACCTAAGTACCCTAGAAATATTTCATAAACATATTGTTACCCAGCCTACGAAGGATTAAAGGGTTTACCAATGGTGTGGTCATCAACTATATACATAGGTTAAAACCTTCCCACAAGAAATAATGAAAACATGTACATTTATTTATTCAAAGCAAAAAATTTGCATAAAGTCGGCACAATATGATCAAGAAAAGCAATGTAACATGCCTTGCTCTGGCTCTACAAACTCTGCAACCACTTCGTAGCACACGGGAGGGTCGAAAACGTTGGGTTCTATAACATTCAAAGCATAAACAAATAAAAACAGTACATGAGAGCACTGAAACATGAGCTAAAACTATTTTTAATGGATTCTTGGCATTTTTATGGATTTAATAAAATTTGAATGGAACTAATCGGAGCTCATATGAATTAGTAATGAATTTTCAAAGTTTTGTTGTGTCTTTACTATATAGAAATAAATCCTAAATGAATTATTGCGCATTAATTCTGGTTTATGTCGTCAGTAGACCCGGGGACCAGCGCCAACTGGCGGGGCCCATGGGTCGGCGGCGCACGGTGGACCACACCCACTGCGGCCCGACACGACTAGGCCACTTGGCGGCCGACGCGGCGCTAGACTGGAGCCGATGTGGCGAGACACGGGCACCGCGCAAACAGCTCCAATCTGCCGAGGCAGATCGGACGGCCGAGACCGAATGAGGCTCTGCCTCGCCAGCGCGTCCACGCTGTGATGGAGCGCGCGTCCTAATGGTCACCGTCGGTGACCATCCGGCATGGCAGGGAATAGCAAGGAAGACGGGGAAGTGATCTAGGGCCTCACCGAAGGTCGGCAACGACTGGAGAGCGGTGAACGGCGGCAGACAGAGGGGAGTGGCAGGGATGAGGTTCAAGAGGACGATGGCGAGAGTGTTCCAATGACATCCGACGGCGATGGAGGGGCAGACGTTGACGAGGGGGACCTGGTGAGGGTGTAGGAGGGAATTAGGGGTGAAATGGCCAAATAGATCGATGGAATTCCCGCGGCGGCACTCACCGAAGGGCTCGACAGGGAGAATGGGCCTCTGGCGGCGATGGAGCTCGCATAGGTAGCCCAGTGACTCGGCGAAGCATGGCGGCGGTTCAGGATTTCGGCACTGAGGGTGTTAGGGTGCACGGGGAGCTCGGGGAGTTGAGGAAAAAGTGAGAGGAGGCAACAGTGAGGATTTATATAGCCTGGGGAGCTCGAGATCATGGCCGAGGCAGCTAAATTTCACGAAAAGGTGGGGCGGCAGCGATGGTGAGATGGGCGAAATTCGCATGGGGACATGCGCGAGAGGGGCAGAGGACGTGGGGGAGTAGCGCGAGGATGCGGTCCACGCCATGTGAACCGAGGGTGGTGGCAGGACTAGGTGGCAATGGGCGGGAATCCGACGGCCCCAGTCCCACATGTCAGCGGGCGAGAGAGAGAGGGAGAGGCGCGGGGCTCAGTGGCAGCGAGAGAGGGGGAGAGGAGGTGCAAGGAGCTGACAGGCTGCGGGGCAGGCCGTAACAAGAGCGGGCCATGGCCCAAGAGAGAAAGAAAAAGAGAAAAATAAGAAAGGAAAAGGAAAAAGGGAATTTCTAGGAGCTTTGTAATTCCAATAATACCTTTTGATTTATTAAAAATACTTCCATTGCTCTAAAAATTCCAATAAAAATCATGTTAGTGTATTTTGGCAAGAGGAATATAAGAAAAATACTTCCAGCCATGATGGATTGTTATTTTGTATTTTCACCATTGATTAAATTCCATAGCCTTACTTAAATAATTTCTTTGGGCATTTACGTTGGTATATTTTTGTGTGGCTCTATTAAGGGGAAAACTCAGGATGTGACAAACCTACCCCCGTTGAACAGAATCTCGTCCTTGAGTTTTGGAAGAGCTGGTGAAGAGGTGTGGATGGGCGGACTTCAATTGATCCTCTCGCTCCCAAGTGGCTTCTTCCTCTGCATGATGGCTTCACTCTACCGTGCAGAATCTGATCACTCTGCTCCTGGTGTTCCATTCGTTAATCTCCAGGATTCAAATTGGTCTCTCCACGGAGGTGAGGTCCTCCTGGATTTCGATCTGTTCTGGGTCGGCTTTCTCTACCGGTACCCTCAAACATTTCTTTAATTGGGACACGTGTGCTTGCCATTGAAGCTAGGAGATCCAGTTGATACGCGACTTCACCATTGCGAGCTAGGACCTGGTAGGGTCCCACGAAGCACGGCATTAGCTTTCCTTTCATTTGGAAGATGTGTACACCTCGGAGTAGGGTGACGTGAAGGTATACGTAGTCTCCTTCTTCAGAGCTTAGGTCTCTGCGATGGTTGTCGGCATAGCTCTTTTGTCTTGACTAGGTCGTCTTCCATCTTTCTCGGATGATGGCCACTTTCTCCTTGGCTTCTTTGAGGGAATCTGTCCTGAATACCTGACGTTCGACAGTCTGATTCCAGAAGAGAGGTGTACGGCATTTCCTACCATACAAGGCTTCAAACGGTGCCATTTGCAGCCTAGCTTGGTACTTGTTGTTGTACGAGAACTCTGCGTAGGGCAAGCTCTTGTCCTAGGTCCCACCAAAGTGTAGCGCACAAGCTCTTAGCATGTCTTCCAATATTTGATTGACCCTTTTAGTCTGTCCGTCCGTCTGCGGATGGTAGGCTGTGCTGAAATTCAGATGGGTTCCTAATTCTGCTTGTAGCTTCTGCCAGAATTTGGATGTAAACTGGCTTCCACGATCGGACACAATCCTTTTGGGTACCCCGTGTAAACACATTATGTGGGCCATGTAGAGTTCTGCCAGCCTCTTGCCCGAGTAGGTCGTATGCACAGGGATGAAATGGGCGACCTTGGTGAGTCGGTCAACTATCACCCAGATCGAATCGTATCGTGAGGATGTTCGGGGCAAACCGGTGATGAACTCCATCCTGATTTCCTCACATTTCCACTCTAGGACCTTGACTGGTTGTAGAAGTCCTGCGGGCCTCTGGTGTTCTGCTTTGACCGGTTGCACACATCGCAGAGTGCCACGAATTCCGCTGTCTCTCTTCTCATGCTGGCCCACCAAAACTTTGTCTTGAGGTCTTGGTACATTTTAGTACTTCCAGGATGAATGTAGTACTGCGTCTCGTGAGCTTCCCGGAGTATCAAATCCTTGAGTTCCTTGTTTTCGGGGACGCATAACTGTTCTCCCCTCCAGACCATCTCGTGTTCATCTTCCATGAAGCCCTGTGCCTTTCCAACTCTCATGTTCTTCTTAAGTTCTTTGATCTCTGGGTCGTTCGCTTGTACCTCCCGAACTTGATCGAAAAGTGTGGGTTGGGCCTCTAGGGCTGCCACGAATCCGGGGCTGACGATGCCCAGATTCAAGCATTCAAAGTCCTGCTGAACATCCTTGCACAGTATCTCTGCCTGAGCAGTGTTGCAGTAAATCTTCCTGCTCAGAGCATCCGCTACCACATTGGCTTTGCCCGGGTGGTAGTGTATTCCCACGTCATAATATTTAATTAACTCCAGCCACCTTCTTTGACGGAGGTTCAGGTTGGGTTGTGTAAATATGTACTTCAGGCTTTTGTGGTCCATGTAAATCTCACTGTGGTTACCGATGAGGTAATGCCACCAAATCTTCAAAGCATGAACCACTACTACCAGTTCCAGGTCGTGCGTCGGGTAGTTGCCCTCATGAGGGTGCAACTAGCGGGACACATAGGCGACTACTCTGCCCTCTTGCATCAGCACACATCCAAGCCCTTGGCGAGATGCGTCACAATACACCAGGAAGTCCTTCTTGGGGTCTGGCAAGATCAAGACCGATGCAAACACTAACCTCTTCTTAATCTCCTCGAAGCTGTGGCTGCACTCGGCTGTCCAGATAAACTTCACATCTTTCTTTAGCAACTGTGTCATGGGTCTCTCAATCTTCGACAAATTCTCGATGAACCAGCCGTAATTACCCGCGAGTTCAAGGAAACTCCGTACCTGTGTCACTGTTTTGGGTGGTTTCAAATTGGTAACTGATTCCACGTTCATCGGGTCCATGGCAACTCCTAGAGTGGTGATGACGTGCCCGAGAAACTGCACTTCGTTCAGCCAAAAGTTGCACTTGCTAAACTTGGCACACAGTTGGTACTCCCTTAACTTCTCAAGAACCAACCGAAGGTGTCTTTCATGTTCCTCTGCTGACTTTGAGTAGATAAGGATGTCGTCAATGAAAACCACCACAAACTTGTCCAGGAACTCCATGAACACCTTGTTCATCAGATTCATGAAGAAAGCCAGTGTGTTTGTTAGTCCAAAGGACATAACGATGCCCTCGTACAGCCCATACCGAGTGGTGAAGGCTGTCTTCAAAATATCCTCTTCTCATATTCTCAGCTGATGATATCCTGATCGCAATTCTGTCTTGGAAAAGACGGTGGCTCCCTCCAACTGATCGAAAAGGTCATCAATCCTTGGTAGGGGATACTTGTTCTAGATTGTTAAGCCATTTTGTGCACGATAGTCCATGCACATCTGCCTTGTTTTGTTTTTCTTTTCCACGAAGATGACCCTTTCTGTAGCAAATCGTCAACCTGTTTCATGATCTCTACCATCTCGTTCGGCACCATCCTATAGGGCCTTTTGTATATTGGGGCCGTTCCCAGCGCCAGGTCGATCCTGAATTTGATTTCTCTTTTTGGTGGCATTCTTGGCAGATCTTTTGGAAAAACGTCCGGATACTCCCTTACTACTGCAATATCCTCCACCTTTCTGCCTAGTTTCTTCCCACTTTCAGGCTGCTTTTTGGCTGTAACTTGGTTTAAGCTTGTCTCCTGACCCTACGGCACTGGTGACTTAAAGGTAACCATCTTTCCTTCCAGGCTGGTCACCGTGACGGTGCGGTCGGTGCAATTGATCACTCCTTTGTGCCGGTTCAACCAGTCCATCCCTTGGATGACATCTAGGTCTTTGGATTTTAGGAGGATGAGATTGGCTAGAAAAAGTGATCCTTGGATTTCTATGCTGCCACGCCCAGATTCACTAGAATTTCCAAAGCTAATTTGTGCAATAAATCCTCGTCCAGGAATCAGCCGAGGTACACAAATCGACAATTTGATAAGCATAACCAAAACGAAATAACAATGAATACCTACAATAGAGGCACTTAGTACTCACACCTAAGAAAAACAGCAATGGAACCGCAACTAAGGTAGCTTCAGCACCAAGCCACAGGCAGCTCAACTGGGGTATAAGCCAAACACCAAACTTCACCTCCTTGCACAGCTTCACTCTGATGATTGCAGTAATGTAAGACTGAGTACCACCCACCGTACTCAACAAGCCACACTAGGAAATGCAAAATAATGCAACAGGATTCCAAAGGAAAGGCATAGTATGGCTTATTTGCATAAAACATCATTTAAAATATTTGCATTTAAAAACATTGAAAAATAGTATCATTTAATTAATAATCAATATTAAATCAATATCTGAACAGTGCTCCAACACAGTTTAGGCCCATAACCATAACTCTCCAAAATGGAGCTATCAAATTTCCAACATCATTTATTATTAATGAGTAGTGTGGAACTAATCACAAAAAATATTGCTAGGCCTGCCCATTGACCACAGGCACGGCTATCTGAATAGTTTTACTCTGGCCAGAGGTGTACAACTTTACCCACAAGACATGATTTCGCACATGTCACCATGCCCCGAAATACCACCATGGTACTGCAAAGGGGGAAACCATGACAAGACCTTTCGCATAACATGTCCAACAGAATGGTCACCGGCTGGACTTGTAGTGTAGCATGTCCCAGCAGGAGGCACCACGGTGTGTTTAGTTGATAGGTGGTAGTGTCAATAAATCCATAATGGCAGTGCCAATAAGTCCATATATCTTTGGGAGCCAAGAGTTTCTCTAGCCTAGAGGTTGGGCCACCTCTACTAGGGACTTGGCCAGTGACCATTCTGTTGGGTATGTTATACAAAAGGTCTTGTCACGGTTTTCCCCCTTTTGCAGTACCATGGTGGTATTTCGGGGCATGTTGACATGTGTGGAATCGTGTCTTGTGGGTAAAGTTATACACCTCTAGCCAGAGTAAAACTATTCGAATAGCCGTGCCCACGGTCAATGGGCGAGCCTAGCAATGTTTTCTGTGATTAGTCCCACACTACTTGTTAATGATAATAAATGTTGGAACTTGATAGCTCTAGTTTGGAGAGTTATGGTTTGGGCCTGAATTGTGTTGGAGCGCTATTCAGAGATTGATTAAATGTTGATAATAATTAAACTATATTGTTTTCAACATTTTAAATGCTATTTTACGCAAATAAGCCATACTATGCCTTTCCTTTGGATTCCTGTTGCATTACAATGTATTTCTTAGTGTGGCTTGTTGAGTACGGTGGGTGGTACTCAGTCTTGCATTACTGCAATCATCAGAGTGAAGCTGTGCAAGGAGGTGAAGTTTGATGTTTGGCTTATATCCCAGTTGAGCTGCTTGTGGCTGGGTGTTGCTGCTTCTCTAAGTTGTCGTTCTGTTGTTGTTTTCTTCTGTGTGAGGACTAAGTGCCTTTTCTGTAAGTTTTATCATTTATCGTTTTGGTTATGTTTGTCAAATTATCGATTTGTGTACCTCGGCTGATTCCTGGACGAGGATTTATTGCACAAATTAGCTTTGAAAATTTTGGTAAATTTCTGGGCCTTACAAGTTGGTATCAGAGCCAATCTTGACTGTAGGATAAGCCAAAGGTTAGACCTTAAAGACATCTTTTCCGAAAACCTATTTGCGAAAAATTCTCCTTTCATCTACGGAGTTCTTTGCAAAGTTTTATCTATCCTCCCACTCTCCTTCAACTGGTTTAGTTGTTAAACCTAGTGGCTACAATGACGAAGATGCTAGAAGTCGTCGATGGTGTCCACAAAGGAAAGTTGTTCAAGCATCGGAGTGTGTCAAGGAAGATTCTCGAATCCAAGTCATTGTGCCGTTAGCAAGGAACGAAGACTTCGTGCAAGGAACCTATCCTAACCCAGACCTCCCTAGTGACCTTTGAAGTGTGGTGACGTTATTAATAGCATGTGTGCTGCTTGCTTGTGTGTAGGTATGGTCTACATCTAGGGATGTAATCATACTAGGTTGTTTGCTTAATCAACCTGAACTGTAACTACTCACCCACATCACATCAGTAGTACAACCTGGTTAAGGTCCTCTCTATAGTGTAACCCCTTCTTTCTCTCTCCCTAGCACTTTCAATGGATGGTCAACACCAGGAATGGAAGTTACACAGAGAACAACAACAACAATAGGGGTGGTTCTAGCACACAGAATGACAAAACAGCCACCCATATCCCCAACATACCAGAGAACCCCACGCTTGCTCAAGTCCTAGCTAACCAGACCCAGTTAATGGCCTTGATGATGCAACGGATGCAGAACAATCAAGCTCAGAATCAAGCATCAGCTCCTCCACCCTATTCCAAGCTGTCTGAGTTTCTTCATGTAAGGCCACCTATGTTTTCAAGCACTACCAACCCAGTGGAAGCTATCGACTGGTTGCACGCTATCGAGAAGAAGCTGGAGCTACTTCGGTGTACAGATCAAGAGAAGGTCGCCTTTGCCTCACATCAACTTCATGTACCTACTTCAGAATGGTGGAATCACTTCAGGGCAAACAGAGTAGAAGGTCAGCAGATTACCTAGGCAAAGTTCACTGATGGTTTCAATAGAGCCCACGTTCCTGCTAGAGTAGTTGCTTTGAAGAAGCGAGAGTTTCGTGCTCTTATACAAGGTAACCGTACTGTGACAGAGTTTCTCCACGAGTTCAATTGCTTGGCACGTTATGCTCCAGAAGATGCGCGTACCGATGAAGAAAAGCAAGAGAAGTTCCTAGAAGGCTTGAATGATGAGCTGTCAATTTACTTGATCTCCGGGGACTATGAAGACTTTTAGAAGCTGGTAGATAAAGCAATTTGCCAGGAAGATAAGCATAACAGGATAGAGAACCGCAAGAAGCGAATGACTGCTTACAAGGGACTTCAGAGCAGCAACCAGAGACAACGCACCACGCCGCTTAAAATTGGTGGATCATCCTCGGCACCGCAAGTTTCCCAGGAAGCCAACCCCAATGGTCACGATCAAGACAAAAGAAACGATGCGGTGGACAGCGCTCAAGGATCACAACCTGCACTAGCCCAGCAGGACTAACCTCAATAGGACAACAATGAGAAGAAGACGTTTGTGTGCTACAACTGTTTTGTGCCCGGCCACTTTGCAAAACATTGTCCGAAGCCGAAGCGTCATCAGCAACAGGGACGTGTCAACAATATCGCCCTCACCAGAGCCAATGCAGTGCCACTTACATCCCCAAGTGATGCAGCTGAGCCAGCCGGATCAAAAAAGCAGTAGTTCCTTAGCCTTAGAATGTTTATGGAGAATTATGGAATAATTTAGCCCTTAGTCTACCTATGCCCTTCTTCTTTCTAGCCGTTCCGAATCTTGGGACGAGATTCTTTGTAAGGGGGGTAATTTGTCACAGCCCGATTTTTGGGAATTAAATAATTAATTAATAATGGATTTTCTTTAATTTATATTAAATTATAAAGTAAAATAATTAAGTAAATTAAAAATGGGAAATAAAAATTTTCTTTAAAAAATCATTGTCAAAATCATTTTTAATAAATTATGTGTGCAATTACACTCTGAAATTTTTTTGGATTTTTTGGATCTCTAGAATTAATTTTAATATTACAAAAATCAGTTCAGCAATTATTTAAAAAAAATTCTTTTCCCCATCTCGGGTTGTTCTTTGCCCAAACCATTCTATTTGGCATGTTATGTGAAAAGTCTTGTCACGGTTTCCCCCCTTTTGCAGTACCATGGTGGTATTTCGGGGCATGGTGACATGTGTGAAATTGTGTCTTGTGGGTAAAGTTGTACACCTCTGGCCAGAGTAAAACTATTCGAATAGCCGTGCCCACGGTCAATGGGTGGGCCTAGCAATGTGTAGGATTGAACACAAGAACCAAGCGTACTAGAGGGGGTGAATGGTAGGAACACCAAATACTAAAATCTTTTGCGGAATAAAAAAAACCCTCAAACCTGAACGGAGTGCACCGGTCAAACCGTCTCTGTTGCACCGGTCTGACCGCCGTATGTTCACCGATAGAACCGCTGCCTTGCCGCCGCACTCTTGTTGAATGAACCGTCGGAATTTAGAAAGATACACACCGAAGATGCTCTTCAAAGTAAATTAGCTTTATTGCATCAAGATATGTTTACAAAGCGAATACAAAACACTCATCTCTCTCAAAACTAAACTCTATCTTTTTACTCTTTCAAAAATTATTACTCTAGGGTCTCAACCCCTTATCTATTTATATCTAAAACCTTCAACACAAAGTAGGAGTAGAACTTCTAGTCCCATTAGGACTCAAATTCTCAAGTACCAAATCAATTTACAATTACCAAATCAAATTATCCTTTTCATAGCCAACTTGGACTCTCTCAATGCATGTAGCCAATTAGTCTAAGTACTGTAGCTACAGTACTCCGAACACTGTGCGTCAGCCAGAGACGACTCAGCGCATACACATATACGCTAGCTACGGTACTCCGAATACTGTAGCAACTTGAATTCTACATTCTTTCTTTCTTCTCCATTTTGTGAAGCCTATTACGAAGACTTCTCATACGATGTCCATCCACTATGTGCCACATCTTGTGTTCAATCTCGTCACCTAGTATCCTTGATCGTTCTGGATCTCGGCTCCTCGCTGAGCATAGTCACGATCCTACCGTTGACCAAGATTGATCATAAGTTACCTGCACGCCCATAGACAAAATAAACCGTTTCTGGGCACAGATATCGCAACCTAACCCTCATTAGTCACATGCACTCATGCCAACATCGACAGATATTTGTAAACCAATTTCTATTAAATAAATCATTTTAGAGCCAATTGTTCATAAAAAATAATCATGACAATGATTTCACACAATGTTTTCTGTGATTAGTCCCACACTACTTGTTAATGATAATAAATGTTGAAACTTGATAGCTCAAGTTTGGAGAGTTATGGTTTGGGCCTGAATTGCGTTAGAGCGTTGTTCAGAGATTAATTAAATGTTGATAATAATTAAACTATACTATTTTAATGTTTTTAAATGCAAATGTTTTAAATGTTGTTTTACGCAAATAAGCCACACTATGCCTTTCCTTTGGATTCCTGTTGTACTACATTGCATTTCTTAGTGTGGCTTGTTGAGTACGGTGGGTGGTACTCAGTCTTGCATTACTGCAATCATCAGAGTGAAACTGTGCAAGGAGGTAAAGTTTGGTGTTTGGCTTATATCCTAGTTGAGCTACCTGTGGCTAGGTGTTGCTACTTCGCTAGGTTGCCATTGCACTGCTGTTTTCTTCTGTGTGAGGACTAAGTGTCTTTTCTATAAGTATTTATCGTTTATCGTTTTGGTTATGTTTATCAAATTGTCGATTTGTGTACCTTAGCTGATTTCTGGACGAGGATTTATTGCACAAATTAGCTTTGCAAATTCTAGTGAATTTCTGAGCGTGACATATGCTCACTGAGGGGCTATAGTGAGCTGTGGTCATGCAGTTTTCGGGGGTGTGAACCCGCATGGGGATCCTAAGTTTCACTACCTTTATCCTATGTGTCCCCACAAATTTCTTTGAGATGAATGAATGCGTTGCACCGGAATCAAAAAGTACTATTGCAGGGATTGAGTTCAGGAGAAACGTACCTAGTACTACTTCTGGTGCAATCTGTGCCTCTTCTGCCGAGACGTGGTTAACATGCCCCTTCATCACGAGCTAGCTGGCATTGGGGTTCTGGGGAGCTGCAGGCCTAGGACCCACGTGCTTCGGCTTCGGGCACTTGTCAGCAAAGTGGCCCAGCTCGTTACAGTTGAAGCAGATGAGGGTCTTCCCTCCACTGTCCTTCCTGGGCTGCCCCTGCTGAGCTGGCGCCATTGACAGGCGTGGAGCAGGGTGATGGTTGTGTTGCCCGTTGTTGCTGTTGTTGCCTTCGAAATGCCTGGGATAGAATGGGCGCTGCTGGTGGACGAACATTGTGGAAGGTCCACCCTGATGCCCCAGCATCACCCTAGGCCTTTGGTGCTGTCCCTGGTGAGCTCTCAACTGGGCTGCCTTCCGCTTGCGGTCCATCTTGTTGCGCTGATCCTCCTAGCGAATCGCCTTGTCCACCAGCTTCTCAAAATCTAGGTAGTCACTGGAGAGGAGCTAGTTGGTTAGCTCGTCGTCCAACCCCTCCAGGAACTTCTCCTGCCTCTCCGCATCAATGCAGACATCTTCCGACGCATAGCACGCTAGGCGGTTGAAGTCGCGGAGGTACTCCATGACTGTCTTGTTCCCTTGCACCAACCCTCGGAATTCCCTCTTCTTTTGCGCCACGATACCTGCCGAGATCTAGGACTTCCAGAAGTTCTGGTAGAATTCTGTCCAGGTGACCTCAGTTCTGACAGTGCGGGTCATAAGGAAGTTGTCCCACCAAGTAGAGGCAGGACCCTGGAGCTGGTGCGTGGTGAAGGCGACCTTCTCTTGGTCCTTGCACTGGAGGAGGTTGAGCTTTTTCTCAATCACCAATAGCCAATCGTTGGCGTCTATTGGATTGGGTGGCCTGACCCTCAGGAACTCGGGCAGCTTGGACTGGGGAGGTTGGCTGGGATGTGAGCCTACTGGTGCTGCTGTTGCAGGTTGTTCTGCTGCATCTACTGCATCATGATGGCCATCATCTGATTTTGATTGGCCAGCACTTGCGCCAGTGTCGGATTCTCCGACAACGGGGGTGGCAGGTGGTTTGGGACCCCCGTTGTTCTGCGGTACCCCGTCTTGCTGGTTGGTGATGCTAGTGTCACTGGTAGCACAGGCTCTGATCCTAGTGTTCACCATTTGGAGAGGGATGTAAATGGAAATGAAGGAGAAAAACAGGCGGCTTAGAACAAGGAGTGATAATTAAGTGGCTGAATTAAATTATCTGAGCTACATATCTTGGAAACAAAAGTAGTTCAACTCCTAATTAAGGTGGTCATACCACAAGACAGACGGTATGAGCCACCGACTACCCCAAAGCAGACATTTCTAACATTACAACTAATAGGAAAGCAAACTAAAGAAATCGATAAAAGCTAGGGAGGATGCCTCTAGTGCTCTGAGCGGCTCTTGCGGTCGTCCAAGTTGTACTTTGGCTCTTGCTCGTCACCCAACTCGTCGTTGGAGCGGATCCTAGAACCACTCACGTAGCCCTCGCTACTGCGCGATGACGAACTGGCCTCGCTGTGGGTGCGGGATCCACTGAAGCAGCTACAGTTGTCAGTGGAGGTGAAGCCCCCGTGGATGCTAGTGCCACCCTGGAAGCTATTGTCACTCGATGACACACTGACTGTGCCGCCTGCTGGTGCTGGTGCTGATGCTGGTGCTGGGGCTGGAGCTAGAGCTGGTACTAGAGCCAGAGCTGGAGCTAGCGGTGCGGGTAGCCCATTCTTGGGAGCCAACTGGATACGCATCGGAGGAAGGGTCCTGTGGAGGCCATGGGGCCCAGGTACCTCAAGGAAGGCAATTACGGCCACTCGGACAGAGAGTGGGCCAGCCTCTACAATTGGAGATAGAGTAGGACTCGGCTTTATGTTACATTGCAAGACAAGGAAAGGGATATAATCCTAGCCGAACTCTCTATGTACTGATAAGAAAAGTCCTTGGTCGCATCCAACTGGGTTTCCTACCCTGTAACCCTCATCTCTCCAGTATATAAGAAGAGGTAGGGAGCCCCCTGGGGCATAGGACAATCTTGCCAGAGATGATTCCACATACCGCGAAAGCAATACACCACAACTAGAAGTAGGCTATTACCTCACCCCGAGGGCCTGAACTAGTATAAATCGTCTTGTCTTTCGAAGTTCATCGAGTTTCAATCCGATGAATAGCCCCATGTAATTATTGCCGATACAAAACATCGATAGTTGGCATACCAGGTAGGGGCTTCGTTGAGATCATCTTCATCAAGCCTGATGGATCCAATCATCGGAGTCGACGGCGTCAAGTTCTTCCTCGGGCAAACAATCAGCTTCGGGATCCTCGACTTCATTGCTGACAAACTCAGCGACCTCACCTTGTCCAACTCGGTTTCAACCCGGTCGGCCAGTGACCAAGCCAACTCAGCGCCAGTAGGCCTACTCAACGCCGCAGCAGTTTTCAACATCCTACTTCAGCAACACCCAAGATATTTCCTAATATTTGACTCGGATTTGGCTCCAAGCTGATCGAGATCGGGTCTAGGGAAGACGAGATCGTCAATTTCCCACTCGGACTCAACAACGCCGCAACAATCTTTAATTCCAATCTAATGCGGCAGACTCAATCCTCTGGAATTTGACTCAGATACGGCCCAAAGCGGCTCGAGATCGGGTCCAGGGAGGTTGGGGTCATCATCACACCACTAAACTACTCTGAATCCGACTCCCAGTCGGACAGCAGCTCGGGAAGCTTTTCTCCACCACACGAGGTCTTCATGGCGTCAAAGGGATCAACTCCAACACAAGATGCAAGCTAACTACACGACCAAGAGGCTCGCCGACTGCGTGAGCAATAGGAGGAGGATGCACGATGCCTACCAGCCGAGTGCGACGCTCACAATGACAACTTGCACAAGGCTAGGCGGACTGCTCAACAAGAGATCCTCCAAACCCGAGTAGGTGACCATGACGTCTTTGTGACCCCACAACAGAACGTCATGGCCGCTGCCACATTGTTGGACACCTCGACGCTAAGAACGCAAGGAAGATGAACGTTGCCAACTTGAAGATAAACACAAACACTTCGGTCTCCACCACGAGCGATTTCATCCCCGCAGTCGGAGTCGAAGCCCCCACTCAGACAAAGCAGTACCGGCGTTCACCCATAAGCTACAGCAAGCCGATTGGCCATCTAGCTTCAAGCCGACTGGTATAGAGAAGTATGACGGCAAGACCAACCCGGAATCCTGGCTTACAGTGTATACCTTGGCGATCCGAGCAACTGGAGGTGACCATAAGGCCATGGCGAATTACCTCCCAGTCACCCTAGCCGACTCAGCACGGACGTGGTTGATGGGGCTTCCCAGGCGGTCTATTGGCTCCTAGGGGGAACTCCGTGAGCACTTCGTGGCCAATTTCCAAGGGACATACCAAAGGCCAGCATCCGAGTACTATCTATACCAATGTCATCAGAGAAAAAAGAGTCTCTCTGGGACTTCATCAAGCGCTTTTCCGAAAAGAGAAATTCAATCCCCGAAATCAAGGACGAGGCTGTTCATCGCCAAGTTCACTCGGAAGCCACCTGACTCCGTCAAAGCTCTCTTCGAGATGGCCAATAAATATGCTGATTTAGCCGATGCAGTGGTCGAGGCACTCGACGACAAGCCCCGACAGAAGGAGCGACGGGAGACAGATGACGCGGCCCTATCCAAGTCTGGGAACCGCAAGCAGAAATCTGAGGGCCTTATTGCGGCAGTCGATCACAATAGTCCTCGACCTCCTAGAAGCGAAGATTATCAGAACGACAAGTGACATGCTAGGGGCTCAAAAGCTCAAATGCAAGGATGGCATCCCCACTCCCAACTTGTGCAATACCGAACAGCTAAGTCGCTTTCTGATAATATTTTCTCCTTTATATTATATTCTTATCTAAATGGTCTAGGAGCCAACTCACTGCCCTATGGTTTGACTTGGATACGGCTCAGCGCCAGTCAGGATCAGATTTATGGGGATGAGATTGTCAATTCCTCACTCGGCCTCACTAATGCCACAGCCGCTTACACCTAATAGGTGTACATACTGCGCATTTTTTGTTTTTGCTCTTAATGATTGCAAAAGTTGTATTGTACCCAAATTTTGACTTTCAAAATTTGAACAGAAATAAATTAATAAAAAGCCCTCTAAGATAAAATCCTGTAGTTTCTCTTCAAGGGAGCAAAATGAGAGGTAGATTGACTAGAGTAAATCTGAAAAGGGTTATGCTAAAACTTTTATAGTCAAATTTTCAAATTTCTCAAAAACTCACCCTAGGTGAAAATATAAAAATACAAGAGAACATAAAACACGGCATAGGAATCCATACTACAAATTCCTAAAACTTTCCTTAGATCAATTGAAAATGGAAGCAATACATATTCAATTATGCATAAGAAGTTTGATTAAGTTAAAATGCTTAAGGGTTGGGTGCATAAAAATCTGAGTTATATTACAAAATAGAGAATGCAATTTGACTAAAAGTGTATAAAAAAGTGTAAAATTGAAATGTGGGGATAAATAAAATCATTACCATTTCATGTGCATGCCTTCTTTTAATTGTTTTTGGGTTTTAAAGTGCATTTTCATAACATAAAATCAAAATAGGCTAAGGAAATTCAAAAATAATTCGTTTAACATAAAATCATGGAAAAATTCCTCTGAGTACTACACAACATAATTGAACCACTGTAAACTTTGCATGATTTTATCACTTAATAAATACTTCAATAAAATCTCTCAAAACAGGACAACTAGGAAGCTAGCTAAAATAAATTGGTTTACTTCTTAAAATTACCAAATAAAAATGAAGATTAATCAGGCAGTGCCCTTCTACCAAAATGTGTACCATAATGTATCCTAAAACCAGAAAAATTGGCATAAGTTAATTCTCAAAGGAAACACATAAAATGACAAGTGAAATGCACTATGGAAATACATGAGCCTGCAGGAAAACAGGGTCACCATGCCTAACTTACAATTTCACCAAAGATTAACTAGGCCACTTCTAACCATGCAATTTGGTCAGTAGGTTAAGCAGATCCTCCTCTACCTCCAGTAATTTTTCCCAATTTAATAACCATTGGTAACTTGGTAAAACACTAGTGTGAAGATTGCATGTTTGACAGCTAGCAGGACTTGGTCTCTAGAGGATTCCTCTCTCTATTTCACTTCCATGTGGACCCCACAAGACCATGGCCCACTTGTAAGCTTCAGCACTACTTGGGACAGTGCGTTTCACCAAGATTCCTACCCATCCTCCTCTTCTCTCCCTAGGATTCCACTACATGGACCCACTAGTCATGGTCTAAACCGCTCAAAGTGTGTGACAAAATAATTCTCTCATATGGGACCCACTATGACCACTGTAGAGTTGGAGCCACCTCAACTTGCATGAGCCAACATGTCTCCTCCTTGTTCCTCTCCCTCCCTCAGTGTACAGAGTATGCCTAGGCATGCTCCACTCTAGAAAACCTCGACCATTTCACCTCAAAACGCGCCAACAGAGTCTCTTTTCCTTCTTCTTCATGTTCCCACCAAGAAAACCGACGAAATTCCCTAGGATCGCCGGTGGCAAAGTCATCTTCTCCATCGCCGGCAACTGTTTGATCCAGCCCGATCCTACTCTAGTGAGCTCCACCCTCTCTTGTCCGCAGGAACATGATTAGCATCTCCTAATCATTCCATTTTCGTAAAACACGGCCCTAGGTTCGCCGGTCGAAGTCACCGTGCCGCACCTGTCCTTGCTCTCTGCTCCGCTGGACCACCGCCATGACACCCTCGCCGTTCCGGCCGATCCAGGACGCCACAAGCCGAGCCGTCGTGCCAACGTTGTCTCACCTCCAGGAGCCCGCCAACCGAAGGAATCAAGCAGTAGTGCCGCGAAGCTTGAGATCAGCCATCGTCTTCCCCGGCTCCGGTCTAAGTCGTCGCCGTCGATTCCACCGTCCTCGATAGGTCTCAGTTCGATTCCTTGCACATGAACCATCCTTAGGAAGCCTATAACCTTGTAGACACTTTACCTCGGCCGCAGATCGACTGGAGCAAGCCGCCGTCGTGGAGCCGAGAGATCTCACCGCCGTCGAGCCGTCTCCGACGTTGCTGTGCTGCACCGACCCCGCCGGACCCCACGCGACCTCTGGTGAGCCTCCTAGAGTCTTTTAGAAACACATGCATGCACTAGTTTGCCCAGAATCTGACCGTAGCTTGGATTGCCTTAGCTTCCCGAACTGCTACGCCGCTTGCGCCACCACTGTGCCTAGCTCCGGCCACCATCGGCAACGAGACCGCCACCCACAACTTCACCATAGTCTCCACCTTTTCTCTGTTGGCCGCAATCCAAGCCGAGCCGCCGTTCTCCGTCGCCATTGCCAAGAAGTTCACCGGTGCTACCAATCTACTCCTCCCCCTACTCTGTCCCGCTGATAGACGGGGCCCATGTCATTAGAGATCTATGACATGTGGACCCGAGGACCTATGTGTAATTAATCAGAAGCCAAAGGACTCTTAAGGAAAACCTCAACTCACATGTGAATGAGGACCGCAGGTTCTATTTCTAGAAACCCCAAGGGCCTTTTTGCATATTGGCTCTCACTAACTAGTGGACCCATGTATTTAAAATCTGGAAAAATAAAGGAAAATGATAAATTGCATTATTTGCTCCACTGAAAATTGTGCAAACTTCAAAAATCCATAACTAATTCATTTTAACTCCAAATTGGATGAAACAAGATTTCTTGTAATCACAAAATTATGTACTTTATTTCTGTAGATTAAAATCTAGAAGAACTAGTACTTAAAATACCTCAGAAATAATATATAATATAGAAGTGCATAAACATTAGCCATTTCACATTAAATTTAAATTTAGTAAATCAAGATTTGTTAAAGTCACAAAGTGATGCATTTTGCTGATGTAAACCGTAATTTGATAAATCTTGTACAAAAGACATTTTTATAAATTGGAGCATAGGTAAATACCCTAATTAGTATATAAAAATGTATTAATTTCTAAAATCTATAGATAATTCATATGAGCTTCAAAAATGATGAAATCAATTTTGTTAGCTTTGAAATGTTTTGCTCTTTAAATCAGAAAACTGAGGATTAACTAAAACTAGTATGAAAACACCTTTATGATTTATGCAAAAGGTAAGTGTTTTGTATAGGATATAAAAGGGAAAATAAATTCTAAAAATCATAGATACTCTATTTTTAACTCTAAAGGAATTATACCCAAATGGAAATCAGTTCACAGCACATCCTTCCCTAAATATATAGAGTTAGATTTCATAAAAACTTAGTCCTACAACACATATACTAAATACACGTATAAATACCGTATACAGGCCTAGGATTTACAAAATTCATATCTTCTAAATAAAAGTGAATAAAATGGAACTTTCTTTACAATAATTCATCTAAGACCAGCACCCAACCACATTATAAGTTCCACTCACAATAGAGTAATTTGAATATTTAATGTTAATTCGTAATTAAACGTATTCACGTGTAAAAGCTCTAAATACAATATTTTTCCAACTACTAAGGGATAAATTAGAATCTCTTGCACCACACTTCTTTGAAAATAGTATCTTTAATACTAGAGATAAAAATTTGACAAAACCACCCCTTAAGGTAACCATAAAATCCATCTAGAGTGCAAACACCCTATTTCATGCGTATAGCCTCTAGAATTTATATCTCCGAAACACCAAGTAGTAAAATAGAACTTCCTTTACTAAAATTCAACCAAAACTAATACCTATCCACTGTATAAGGGTCACACTTGACAAAAACACCTCATAGTGTATCTCTAAAATTTATATAAAGTACAAATGCCGTAGCATGTATATAGAACTTGTAAAATTCATAACTCCCAAACGAAAGGCAAAAAAATAGAAATTCTTTCAGCAAAATTCACCTTAGGTCAGTACCTAAGCATTGTGTAAACCTCATGCATATTAGAGCATTTTGGATTTTTGCATTATTTGCTATTTATTCAATCGTACGTTAAACTCCTTTCTAGAGGACGAGTTCGAGGTCAGTAAAGGAGTGAAGTGAATGTTGCTCGAGGTATTCAAGAGTAAGGCAAGTATTCTCCCCTCCTCCTTTGAACAAGTTGAATCCTATGTTTTGGGGAATGAAATGTGTTATTTATAAAATTGCATGCGTATTTATGAATAACGATATTTAAATTGTGGTAATTGGTAGCTATGACCTATTTGTTGCATTATCCACCTTGAAACCTTGTGCTCCTTGCTGTTTGTAGCCCTAGTGATGGTTAGAGCACTTCACTTGTGCTCAAATGGGTTTATACTTGCTTATTATGCTTTCATATGCTTAGCAAGATACGCGTAACAAGAACTCATGGCTACGAGCCTATCTCCTATGCTCGGGGGCTGGACCAGTCTACTATGATACACTTGGAGTGCGACGCTTTAAGAATCAGTCAGAATGCTCCATGAGGGCTACTGATCGAGTACTTGCGCTAGTCGGGACATGGATGTCACATTTACCTTGGTACGCCCCATGGGGGCTAATAACCGACCTCCCCACCAGTCGAGGCTCGAGTATCACTCTGCTAGGTAAGGTATGCCCTATGAGGGTCGCTAGCCGAATACTATGCTAATGCGAGATTCGGATACCTTATTTGGCCACAACTCTGCTGGGTAGGGTACGTCCTATGAGGGTCGCCAGCCGAATCCTATGCTAATGTGAGGTTCGAGTACCTTATTTAGCCACAACTCTGCTGGGTACGGTACGCCCCATGAGAGTCGCTAGCTGAATCCTATGCTAATGCGAGGTTCGGCTACCTTATTCAGCTACAATTTTGCCAGGTTGGGTATGCCCCAAGAGGGTCGCCAGCCGAATCCTACGCTAGCGCTGCGTTCGGGTACCTATTTGGCAAAAACAGGGAAACAAGCCATTACTGGAGCTTTCAGTCGAAGATAGCACCAAACCCGGAACCTATGGAGGTGCTCATTATTTTTCAAGACTGAAAGACCCCAATCATTTGATTCCTACTGGAAGACGAACTTCCTAAAGATCACAACGAAGCTGAGTAAGTCAAGCAATGGAGCAAAAGCTTTATCATAGTCGGAGAAGACCTATATTGTCAACGCGCATCCGGAGTTCTCATGCACTGCGTCACACCTGAGTAGGGCAAGCAGATCCTGCAATCTATCCACTCAAGCATCTGTGGCAACTATGCTACATCTAGAACATAAGTCAGAAAGGCTTGTAGACAAGGATTTCTCTGATCGATTGCGATTACCGACGCTGAAGCACTCGTCCTGTCATACAAGGGATGTCAATTTTTTGTTCAGCAACTCACCTACCGGCACAGGAGTTGCAGACTATTACATGCGCAATGCATACTGAGTATAATCTACAGATCTGGAGTCCTCAATCACATCATTACGGGCAACACACTCAGTTCACAGGCGGCATATTCAAAGATTTCTACGACGATTTAGGCATCAAAATCTGCTACGCTTTTGTGGCACACCCCCAAAGCAATGGGCAGGTTGAGCAATGATCAAAATCTCTGGATTTTATAGGGCTGCGCTGGGTATGTCGGTTTGGGCCAGCTTATTCTGTAGTAGGCCGAAGGTATGAGTTCCTAAATAGCATGCCCTATTGGGTCGCCCGCTAGTCACGTTAAAATCGTGATGCAGGTGCTATTTTAGAAGAACCGATTAAATAATCAGATGCGCTTCATGCTAAGCCTACAGCCAGGTGTATACATTTGGGTATCTTGATTATTTTAAGGTATTGAGGATATATCCTTATAAGGATCAATAGCTGGTCTCCATTAAAATTGGGGATGCAGGTGTCTCTCAAGTACACCTCATCACACATTGGATTTACTCCATAGTGATACTCGACATACATGCTTAGCCAAATTGCCTTGAGCAAAATTTCTAGCTAATATATAGCTGAAGAGTCCAATTTCTGAGAAACATATCATTATAAGGTTAAAGATCTTTGACTTTATGTTTAATTGTTTTCCAATTAAGCACAAAGTCGGGGGCTACACCTAATAGGTGCGCCTATTCGGCGCACACTATTTATCTATTTCCATGAAGCCCTTCATAGCCTCGTTGCCAGCTAACATGAAGCAGAACTCAGGAGAAGAAGCACTCGGACAATGAGTACTCAGGAGCAATGCACTCGGGAATTCTTCACCGTGGAGGATGAGCACTTGGCATCAGCTGTGACTCAACTATGAAGGACTTAGGGGCTAATGTGGAGGCCACGCGTCCTGGGTACCTCAAGGAAGGCAATTATGGCCACTTGGACAGAGGGTAGGTCGGCCCCTACAATTAAACATAGAGTAGGATTCGGCTTCATGTTACCTTGCAAGACAAGAAAAGGGATATAATCCTAGCCAGACTCTCTATGTACTGATAAGGAAAGTCCTTGGTCGCATTCGACTGGGTTTCCTACTCTGTAACTCTCATCTCACCAGTATATAAGGAAAGGTAGGGAGCCCCCTGGGGCATAGGACAATCTCGCTAGAGATGATTCCACATACTGCAAAAGCAATACACCACAACTGGACGTAGGGTATTACCTCACCTCGAGGGTCTGAACCAGTATAAATCGTCTTGTCTTTCGAAGTCTATCGAGTTTTGGTCCGACAAATAGCCCCATATAATTATTGCCAATACAAAACATCAATAGGTCCTCTTCCTCAGGTTCAGGTGGATCCTGGCCCCTCCTGGTGGCAGCTAGCCCTTCAGCTCTGTGACCTCCTTCTTCAAGCAGTTGATCTGATTTTGGAGACCAATGATGGTCATCCTGTTGGTGTCCTCCCTGTCGTGGGCTGCACGCACCCAGTTGGTGTGCATGTAGTCCATGGCCACAAGGCACACCTCATGTGGACGATGGTAGTGTCGTTCTCTACATCAGCCGCCTGGAAGGTGCTGTAGGTCTAGTAGTGTGACCGGCTGGGTAGGTAGCAGTAGGCCATGGTGTGGAGGGTGGAGTGGTGCCTCTGGCGTAGCTCTCCAATCAGGCAGAAAGCTGCCTCCTGACAGGCGTAGTTAAAGGTACGCCCGCCGACCTCTATCTCCATAGCAGCTCAGAGGTACTGCTCGCCTGGTAGCTCCAAGCGGACGTGGTAAGGGAGCTCGCCCTCCAATGGCTCCATTGCTGTATACTCAAGGGCATGACTGTACCCCAAAGTGGAACTCATCATGTGAAGCTCCTCCACAAATCCTCCCATCTCGTCTCCGCGCTAGTCCGGAAGGTTGTCCATCTATAGAAGACAAGGATGGGGAATCAACGTATGCTCAGACCCAAATAAAATACACGATAAATGATTTGGAAATAAAATAGCGATTTTTGCATGGAATAATTTTTGCATGATCAATATTAAGAAATTAACAGCATGACTTAACCGAATAAAATAATGCTGAAATAATTTAAATAACAATTGTAAAGCGATTGGAAAATTTTGTACAAGACTTAAATTAAACATCACCCCCGATGGACCAATATTTTCCAAAAATTTGGCCATACATGACTTGACTTGACTCAAAAATTTCAGTCAAATAAAGGCAAGATTTTATCCCAAACCGAGAAATAATCCCCAAATTTTCCCAAAACAACTCCAAATGCAGAAGGCATATGCAGATGAGAAATTTCAGAGGGCTCTTAGGGTTCCCATTTGGCTGATCCTAGGGTCAAGTTCTGCTCTGATACCAACTTCTAACGACTAGAAATTCTCAACCCGAATTCTTAACATTCTTGTGTATTAAATCCTTGTCCAGGAAAGCCAGGATACACAAATACCAAGTTGCCATACAGAGTATGTCTTACAAACAGAATAAAATTATCTTACATAGATGCAGCGAAAAAAGATAAATAAGCGTATAAACAGCTAAGCCGCGCAAGGGCTTCCACTCCACAGGCAGCTTGACGACGGATCCAGCCTACTCCTCCTGACGATCCTCATCGAAGAAGAACTCCATCTCTGAGAGGGGAAAGGAGCAGGACTGAGTACCAACCATAGTACTTAACAAGTCACACTCGCAATTATGCACAATGCACGGGAAACAAAGATAGGCTTTGGGTTCATTTGCATAAAAGCAGTTGCAAACAGTAGTAGTTCGCAAACGAGTAAAAAGGTTATTTAATTAAGCTATATTAATCCATCACTGATCAACGTTACACCACGTTAACCAGGCCCAACCAACCACCCTATCCCTAGAATATATTTTAATTCAATTTATTAGAGTGGGACTAATCACGGTGAGTCTTGACCACACGCCCATAACCACGGGCATGACTATTCGAATAGATTTTAGCTCTGGCCAGAGGTGTACCACTGTACACACAAGACACAGCCCCACACATGTTCCCGTGTACCAGCGTGTCAATACGACACCCCGCGAGAGGCTGTGACAAGACCGTTCACGCAACTCCTCCCCAACCATCCAAACCACGCTGAGGTTGCATCTGCCAACAGGGCACACCATATCGAACTGGCTACCCCCCTTGCGCCACAATGGATCTAGAAGCCGATCAACCCAACCCTGAGCTGACCCAACTCCATCATGCCCATTCCCACCAACAATGCCTAGGGATGGGAGAAGCTATGCTACAAGCCCAGCCGTTGCCCACGCTGGCTTGTGGTATGTACGGAAAACTACTCCAGGGGTTCCCGCGAACCGGTCCTTAATTGCCATGGGTGCGACCAACAAAACCATGCACCCACAGCCCACCATTAAGATCAAATTTTAGTTAAGCCATTATCCATGACAAAGTTCCATTATTTCGACGTATAGTCGAACCACAAGGGTTATAAAGTGTAATTAATCCCCAGGGTGAGCTAGTTTATTCTAAGCATAGCTAAGCATCGTAGAAATATTTCATAAACAAATTGTTACGCAGGCTACAAAGGATTAAAGGGTTTACCAATGGTATGGTCATCAACTATATACATAGGTTAAAACCTTCCCACATGAAATAATGAAAACATGCACATTTATTTATTCAAAGCAAATAATTTGCATAAAGTCGGCACAATACAATGAAGAAAAGTGATGTAACTTACCTTGCTCTGCCTCTACAAACTTTGCAACCACTTCGGAGTACACGGGAGGGTCGGAAACGTCGAGTTCTATACCATTCAAAGCACAAACAAATAAAAATAGTACATGAGAGAACTCAGACATGAGCTAAAACTATTTTTAATGGATGCTTGGCATTTTTTTGGATTTAATGAAATTTGAATGGAATTAATAGGAGCTCGTATGAATTAGTTATGAATTTTCAAAGTTTTGCTGTGTTTTACTATACAGAAATAAATCCAAAATAAATTATTACGCATTAATCCGGGTTTATGGCGTCAGTAGACCTGAGGACTGGCGCCGATCGCAGAGCCCATGGGTCAGTGACCCACAGGTCGGCGGCGCACGGTGGACCACATCCACCGCGACCCAACACGACTAGGCCACATGGCTGCCGACATGGCCGCCACGGCGAACGAACCCGCCGACGTGGCGAGGCTCGGGCGCTGCATGGACGGCTCCGATCTACCAATCGAGACCATACGGGGCTCTGCCCTGCTAGCGTGTCCACACCGCGGCCCGATGGTCGCCACTGGCGACAATTCGGCATGGCGAGGAGCAGTGGGGAAGACGGGGAAGCGATCTGGGGCCCCACCGAAGGTCGATGATGACCGGAGAGTGGTGAACGGCAGCAAACAGAGGGGAGTGGAGGCGATGAGGTTCGGGAGGACGACGGCGAGGGTGTTCCAGCGACGTCCGATGGCGATGAAGGGGCAGACGTTGACGAGGGGGACCTGGCGAAGGTGTAGGAGAGAATTAGGGACGAAATGGCCAAATAGATCAACGGAATTTGGCGGCCGAAGGCCGGCGGCGGCACCTACTAAAGAGCTCGACAGGGAGAACCGGCCTCCGGTGGTGATGGGGCTCGAGGAGGTAGCAGCCCGGGTTCTCTAGCGTGCAGCGGAGCTGGCGGTAATGAGAGACAGACTCGGCAGCGGCTACAGTAGCGATGGCGAGCGACTGGAGTCTGTGGAGCACGGCGGCGGTTCAGGATTTGGGTGCTGAGGGGGTTAGGGTGCACAGGGAGCTCGGGGTGTTGAGGGAAAAGAGAGAAGAGGCGACGGTGAGGGTTTATATAGCTCGGGAAGCTCGAGAACATGGCCGAATGTCGCGAAAAGGTGGGGCGGCAGCGATGGTAGGATGGGCGAAATTCACACGAGGGCGTGCGCGAGAGGGGCGGAGGACGTAGGGGGGTGGCACGGGGATGCTGCCCACGCCATTTGTACCAAGGGGCGGGAATCTGACGGCGGGGAAGATCGATCCTCTCCGGCTGATTCGATTGGAGGTTGGGGACGAAGCTGACATGTGGGGCCCTAGTCCCACATGTCAGTGGGAGGGAGAGAGGGGAAGAGGCACGGGCGCTGACGGGCGGGGCCCAATGGTAGCAAGAGAGCGGAAGAGGAGGCACGCGGGTGCTGATAGGCCACAGGGCAGGCCGTAACAGGAGCGGGCCATGGCCCAGGAGAGAAGGAAAAAGAGAAAAAGAAGAAAGGAAAAGGAAAATGGGAATTTCTAGGAAGTTTTTAATTCTGATAATACATTTTGATTTTTGAAAAATACTTCCAGTGCTCTAAAAATTCCAATAAAAATCCTGTTAGTATATTTTGGCAAGAGAAATACAAGAAAAATACTCCCAGTCGTGATGGATTGTTATTTTGTATTTTCACGATTGATTAAATTCCATAGCCTTACTTAAATAATTTCTTTGCATATTTTCTTTGGTATATTTTTATGTGGCTCTATTAAGGGGAAAACTCAGGATGTGACACAAGTCCAATCCACAAGTCATAGGGGGAGCCAGGCTTCAGCTCCAGAACGAGATGAAGAAGGTTTACCTTCTCCTCCCCATAAAAACTTCCTTGAAAGGGTGGCACCAATAGTGGTTTTAGTGCTCCAATCTAGAACCCTCCTTGCCATCTTTTGTCGGGAACCCTCCCAAGGTCCTAGACTATTGGTCGACACTCCCCTCAAAGGCTAATATGGTACAGGTGCTACAGCTGATGGAGAAAATAGCAATCTTGAAGAAGAAAGGAGCCTGGGTAGCACAACTGTTCTTGAATCGGTGCACACAGCCCCTGAAGACCAGAATCCATCCTAGGTACGAGTACCAAGGGAAGGTTGATCCAACTCGGGAGTGTGCCGATCTTGTTGACAAAGATGTGGTGACTGATAAGGTGTGCCACTACTTTAGTAGTAGCGTGCCAGATACTCTTGATGCCGAGAAGTGCCCCCAATCCCTTCTGTTTGAGAAGGCCAAGGCTGGTGGTAAGCTTTTGATATCTCGTTGTCTTGATGATTGATTGGAATGCATGTGATGATTGTTGTGAGATTGAAATGCGTCAATTGTCTTCATATGCATTGTTTGCAAGAAAATGCCGACTTTAAGTCGAACCCTCCCAACCAGCTGACTGGGGTTCAGGGAAACGGCCAGCTAGCCCATGGCCGACCATTCCAGTTCCAAGAGAGCTAGGAAGCAACCTATGAACGACAAGGCCAAGCCAAGACCACGCCGACTAAGGCGTCAGGCGGTCCAAAGATTAGGGATGCCGACTACACAGCTTCAACTCCTGCCATGGCTTCATCAGCCCCGACTGCAGCACCTACCACACCATCAAGCCAGCCAACTGCCCTGAGTGCTGTGCCTACTGGCCCAAGCTGCCCGCCACTTGGTGATGCGCAATCAAGCCCAACACCAGCTGACACAGCCTCGAGGAATAAACCTTCAGGCCCTTCGCAAACTGCCTCTCCCCGTGACACATAGGGGTGGAGGTTCAAAACTTCTAAGAGGTATGTAGTCTTCTGTCTTCAAGTAATCTGAAGTAGATTGCAATGTCTTGATTATTGTGCGGATCTGCAGGAAGCCAAATAATGCTGACCCCAAGAGGCCAGCGCTACAACCCTCGTCGCTGACCCAGGCTCGACTGGAGTTGAAATTGAGGAACCACAGCCTGAGCTGAGTGCTACGCCAACCCCTGAGGGCAAAGCAATGCACTGCTCCTCCTGCAGCCCCTATACCGCATACTTCACCCAGCCAAGAAGCCACAGAGCCGGCTGCTAAACCAGTTGCTAAGCCAGCTTCTCTTGTAGCCCCAAGGCCACCAACTCCCTCTCCTCTGTCGTCACCTTCTTCTAAAGAAGGCAGCTTCCCCAGGCTCAGAGCTCCACCACGCAATCCTTCAAGGGTGTTCCATTGGACTAATCCAGATGGGAGCGTGGACACTCTGACTCTGGATGAAGAAGCAACCAAAAAGAAGTAGATCGAACTATATGAGGCTACTATCAAGGCTTCGCAGCAGGTCCAGGTAAGCAGCCCGACTGGCCCTGACTCAACTTCATTGTTAGTTATTTGGCTTTGTAGATGATTGCCATGTTGATAATGGATTATCTTGTTGCAGAAAATCACTGCTTGGTCTGAGAAGATGAGCCGGGCATTTGCTAGGCTCACTCCTCAGATCGCACAATTTACTCGGCTCCAAGCTGAGAAGGACAAAGCACCAGCAAGGAGAGGGAGAACTGGCTGAAGACTGCAGTAAATCAGCTGCACGCCAAGAAGTGGGAGAAGATTGGGACTATTCGGGGTAAGTCCTTTTGTCACCTGAGTAGCTCCTCGTAGTTTCTTTGCATCGTAGATCTCTTGTATATGACTGACTGTAGCTCACGAGACCACCATACATAACCAATCCCTGGAAATTCAGTGCCTGAGGAAAGAATTGAAAGACCTTGAGAAGGTGAAGTCCAAGATTGACACTGAGTTTTAGGTAAATAGCTTGTTCTGCTTCAGAATTCCAGTCAGTTGAGTTTCTAGATCTCCTTATAGCATGTCTTTGTGTGACAGACTACAAAATTAAGGTGCAATCATAGTTCAGCTCTTTCGGTGAGCAGATAAAGGCGGTTGAGGATTCCTGAAATGCCATCATTGACTCCACCCAGTCTTTATTGGACACCTTGCAGCCTGGGGCCAGCTCCAGCTCCACTACGCCAGCTCTTATGCTTGAAAGGCTTCAAGCAGCTCTGGCGGTATTAAAAACATTCGTAACTCAGCACGCAACCCTGGGTATTACTCAGGCCCTTGCCAAGACTAGGTCCCTCTATCACCGAGAGGATATCAAGGCAGTCAGTGAGGGGTTTGCTAAAGGTACTTCTCTGAAGAAAGCATTTGAGCTGATTAATGAAGCAAACCCGACTGCAAAGGCCATTGCCAAGGAGTTGCCCCTATAAATGCACCAGAATAGCAAACTCTTAAGTACATTGTGTATGGAAGACAATTGCAATTTGTATATATTGTAAATATGTAACATTTACAGTCGGAGCTAACTCAAATAAAAGAAAAGGTTACTAGTGCTAACTCAAATAGCGTAAGTTAAAAATTTTCTCTGCTAAATCCCCAAGCTAAAAATCCACCTAGATTTAAAATATGAAAACCCTATGGAACACAAAACATAGCTCTATGACCCTAGGTTGTAAATTCTTAGATCAATTAGGGTCAAACTAAATTGGCAATAAGTGATCTAATTATAAATCACAATGCAAATCCACCTTAAAAACTTAATTTGGTAAAACAGACCAAAAGTAGAGTTGAAAATCTCAAACCAATGTGATGACCGGTGTATGCTCACTTTTAGTGCCATGTATTGTCCTTGGAGTGTTTTAGGTTTTCTTGTATAGGGTAATTACATTTATAATTGGAATATGACTAAAACAGGGATCGTAATGACTAATATATTAACTCATGGGTATAAGCTAGTTAAGGGATAAAAATAAAAGTCGTTTGATATAATGAGAAAATGAATAAAACATCACCTCTTTATGTGCATAAATTATTTCTATTGTTTTTGGATCTTCTCTATGCATTTCATAATAGGTTGCATATGCATTTCATGAGCTAAGGAAAATTTCTACAAATAAATGGCTCAAAATAAAATAGAAGGTAAAATTCCTAAAAATACTAAACATCACTTATAGGCTACTGTGATCTTTTGTTTGAATTTATCACTTGGATTAGAACCCTAATAAAATCCTTCCATTCAGCCAAAAATATAAGATCAATTGTAAGCTATTGTACTCTTTGCGTTATCACCAAAATCTAATGAATGCTTGTATAGTAATCCAACTTAGTCAAGATATGGGCAAATCTCTCATATTTTGGTCTCAAACCAATTTAGAAGTATTTTAAATCTAACCAAGTAGGACCCACAAAACTCCACCTAACTACTAACTCTAGTCAACCTTATTGACTAGTCCTTTTTATCATTTTACCATAGAATATCTAAAAGTACTTTGGCCTTGGAGCTTGGCACAATTGCATGGTCACATCCTTGTCCACCTCTTGCATGTTTTTGCTCTTAAAAACCCAAAATACGTAGAGGAGAATAAGAGTATGAAACAATTACACTCCATGATCTTTTATACTGTCTCTAGAATGCTGAAAATAATCATAGCAAGGAGCCTTGTTTGCAACCTCACCAAAATTTACCTCTAACTCTTTTTTAGATGGATTTCCCCTAGAATGTTAACCAAAGTGTCCTCTACCTACAGTAAACTTGGCCCAATTTAATTCACAAAGTAACCATATAAAATGATGTGTGCAAAACCCCTAAGTAATACCAGTTTCAGACTTCTTTGTAGGCTGAAAATTTCCTTCTCAATTTGCCAAATTTGCATCTTCACCAAAATTTATTTTTGACTCTTTTATCCAATCTACACCAGTGGAATTGTAGAACAAAGTCTCCTCTCTTAACCCTGAGCATAGCTCAATTTGATTCATTTTCTAACACCACCATCTTGGTCCCACAAAACCCTATGGCATAATCCACTAACTGTGAATAGTATTACCATGGCATATTTACCATGTTACCATGGTAAAAATATAAGTCATATGACCACTAAACTTTCCATGAATGTAGAACACATATCCCTCTACCACCTGTAAATTAGCCACAATTAAAAACATAATGTAGAGGCATGAAATGGAGAGTGCAAAACAGCTGGTTGCCACACTCCCACACTTAGCTTCTAGATGATGTTCTCCCTCCTCTCACTGCCATTGGGTCCCAAACTTTGTGGGTCCCACCTGTATGTCTCAGGACACAAGCCAGCACAGCCCCATGCCCTGAAACGGAGCCAAGTACCCCCAGACGTGTCAATGCCAAGAGTTGCCACCTTCCAAGCCCACTGCCACCCCAAACATTACCATTTGGCCGCCCATTTCACCAGCACCATCCCATTCTCATTCTAATTGTGTTCCATGGAGAAACCGAGAGAGTTCACCTCGGAATCACCGGGAACGCCGCAGTCATCATTGGCGCAGCAAGGTGTTCGATAGCCGCCATCCTCGCTCTGGTGAGCTTTGCCACAGAACAAGCCTAGAAACGTGATCCAAATACAACTCCTAACTCCCTGTGCCATTTGTGCCCTATTCCGTGCAGGTCAGAATCGCGGCGTCGCCGTTGCCTTCGTCCTCGGCACCGATGCACAGCCGCTGCATCGCGTCCCTGTTCCGGCCGCCTCGGTGGGGCTCAGACCAAGCCGCTGCACCACGGAGGTAACCCCGACTCCAATCATTCACCACCAAGAAATCCCCAAGAACCAAGCCCCGACGGAGGAGAACGGCCATCGTCTTCATCGGTTCTTCTCCCGAGCCGCGTCGTCGATTCCTCCGCTCATGGTGAGCTTGAGCTCGATTCCTCACACCAGTAGCTCCCCTAGGATCTCACTGACCACCCTCAGGTGTCTTCTTGCCAGCTTATTGGCCGGAACACGCTGTCGCCATCCACCCGAAGGAGTTCGCGCCGCCGCCAAGCCATGGACGCCATAGCTGCTGCTTTTCTGCACTTGCCATTCCTTGCTGCACACATGGTAAGCCTCCTGGTAGTCCTTAGACTTTCATGCATACCTCAGGTAGGCTAGATCCAAGCCTTACCATAACATGCATCGACCACCCGAACCATCCCGCTGCTCGCACCGCCGCTGCAGCCACGTCCGGCCACCTCTGACCACGACGCAAGCACATACAGGTCCGCCTCGAGGCGCTCTACATTTTTCATTTTGGCCACATCACGAGATTCCCCGCCGTTCGCCGTCAGTGAGGCCGAACACGGGCGTTGGTGATGGCTGCCCTGTTCTAGCCTCTGGCAGGGACCTCTCCAGAGAATTCGATAAAGTATATGGTTTAAACTATAAAATTATTTGCTCACTGACATATGAAACCGAATTTGTTCGTAATAACTATAAAAATCTTAGGACTCTTAGTGAAAACTGATTTAAACATGGTTTCTCTACATTCCAGGGGGTTTTGTGTAAAGTTGTCTCACTTACATGTGGTCCCCCCTATATTTAAAATCTGGAAAATATAAAGAAATGTTTAAAGCATTATTTGTTCAACTGACAATTAGACAAATTTGTAAAATCCATAGAAAATTCATCCTAGCCCCAAATAATATGAACCAAATTTCCTTAAATTCAAAAAATTATGCTCTTTAATTGTGTAAACTTAAACCTGACAGCTTCTGTGCATAAAATGCCTCTAAGTTTTTATGTAGCACATAAATATATATATTGCACCTAGAAGTTACAAAATTTACAGTAAATCCATGCTAGCTCTAAAATTAATAAAACAAGACTTGTTGAACTCACAAAATCATGCTCTTTATTTCCATAAACATAAATCTGGCACACTTAGTACAGGAATTTTCCTTAAAATTTGTATAACACATTAATGCCATGTTTTATGCCTAGAACTTATAAAATTTATAGGAAATTCATATTAGCTTCAAAAATTATGAGCTCAGCTTTGTTGGACTAAGAAAAGTATGATCTCTTTTTTGTATATTTAAAAATTGGCCAACCTAGTACAGAGGATGACTCCAAAATTTATGTAATAGATAAATATATATAAGGTGTATAATAGCTTTTAAAAATTATATAAAATTCATGCTAACTCCAAAACAAAGTGAACTGAGATTTTTAGTTCTCATAAAATTACACTCTTTACCACTGTAATGTAAAACTTGGTAAAAATCACCCCAGAGAATACCTCCAAATACACATGGTGTATAAATAACGTATTCTACCATATTTAGACTTCAAACCCTTATAACTTGCATATACTAAATTATAAAATTGAAATTCTTCCACCACAATTCATCCTAAGATATACTAAATATTGCTGTAAGGTTAAGATTTACAAAACTACCTTCCAAATCACATGTATAATTAAAATACACGTATAAATGCCGTAATCGCGTATATAACTTCTAGAATTTATATCTCAAAAGTGAAAGATGATAAAATAGAAATTCCTTCACCAAAAATCATCCAAAGTCAGTACCTAACCACTGTATAGATCTCATACATATGAAAGCAAGTTAAAATGTTCACATTAAGTTCGTATTTAGACGTATTCACATGTAGAACTTGTATCATAACTCACAAATGCGAAGTGATAAAATGGAACTTCTTTCACCTTAATTCATTTTATGTCAGTACCTAATCCTTGCACAAGCCTCATGCATATTAGAGCATTATACATTTTTCGTATTATTTGCTATTTATTCGATCATACGTTTAATTTTCTTTTAGAGAATGAATTCGAAGTCGGTAAAGGAGTGAAATAATTGTTGCAAGTATTCTCTCCTCCTCCCTTGAACAAATTGAATCCTATGTTTTGGGGGAATGAAATGTGTTGTTTATAAAATTGCATGCGTAATTGTGAATATCGATATTTGAAATGTGGTAAATGGTAGCTATGACCTAATTGTTGCATGATCCACCTTGAAATCTTGTATTCCTTGCTGTGTTTAACTCTAGTGATGGTTAGAGTACTTCACTTATGCTTAAATGGGTTTATACTTGCCTATTATGCTTTCATATGCTTAGCCATGCTTAGAAACATGCTAATAAATACAATGGCCACCTTATACTTGTTAAAATGGGCATTTTACAACTTCTGGATAGAGGTGAAGCCTCTGGGTATTTGCGAACCAAAATGGAGAGAAACATGTTTTTAGACTTGGGTGACAAGTGGTGTGCATATGGAGTAGTTGTACACCGATAGGGGGAGTGTTTGCTTGAGTTGATTAAGGACCGAACTCAATATCATCAACTTATGTATACCGTGCAACCACATGTGCTAGTATGAGATGGCCTTAGCTCAATAAGTTGCTCATTGTTTAACCTTGCATATGGTAGGCCAAAGTAGTATGGGTTAAATCGCGCTATTAGCTCATAGGAACTACCTAATGGCCCGTAACAGCGTTAGGCGTCTAAGTCTATCCAATACAACGGTATAGTGTCTCGTGAGGAAAGAGAGGGTTTGCTGCCATGGCATTAGGTTAAGGCTGCCATGTCTATGTTAGGTTTGCCTTGCCAATACATTATTTCGATAATGTACTAACGTTTGCTTTGTTATATGTTGTTGCTTTAGACTCAATCACAGGTGATGAGTTGAATCGGATGAGTGACGTGGGATCCGTTGCTCCTTTAGGAATGGTTCTATTAGGGGCCAACCCCAGTCAGTTTGCTTGTGGGTATAGGTAGACAAGCTTTCGTTAAACCATAATGTTTGGCCGGTTGGCCTATGTAAACTCTGAACTTATAGATTTAGTTTATTTACTTGTATACCCTATTATTGTATATTATTACTTGAGACGAACGTATGAGACTAGCACTTTCCCTATGAGCTAGTCGAACAAGTATGGATTTGAAATAATTGAGATATTTGCGTAATAGCCGATATAGATCGAGTCCTCTATGATATGTATCTCTTGGTCGTCACCATCGTGTGGTTTGACGGGCATATCTCGGGGAGGACTAGGGCAGGCTATTCTATTAAGTATCTCCTTTATTTTGAGTTCAGCGCCATGAGTTTGTAACGTATTTGTGGTTCGCGACGTCAAGTCTACTTTGAGGTGTGGTGATTATAATATTTATTTAGTTTTATTTGAGACCCTATCACTTCAATAGTTAGCGTTGACATGGCAAGTAGCAAATCACAGTACAAGTCTCAGGATGTCCCCACAAAATACATGTGCTTTTGTATAGTCATTAAAATCTAGCCAAGTGCTTGAGTTATCTTAGTCATCATTAGCCTTATCCAACTAGCCAAGATATATCAAGCGATAAGGACCAACTTAAAAGGCGTTTATCCAATAAATCTATACTCGGTATAAGTCAGCACAATCGTTGTGAGACTTCGTTGTGAGACTTCATGACTTAGATAAAACAGACTCGAAATTGGTTTGAACAATAAGAAAAGATGTGATATTATCATGTAGCCCCTGACTCACTACTCGGTTGGAACAATCGGCGTAGTGTGTCAGAGTAAAAAACTTTATTCATATATATGAACTAATCGTAATACAATGATTAGGTATAGAAAAGATATAGCTGTTCTATGTGCCATGAGTTGCTGCTGAGGGTGCCATCTTCATTCTTCAGTCGGTAAGCTCTCAGGCGTGTCACCTCAACGATAATGAACAGCCCCTCCATAAGGGAGATAATTTGTGCCTATCTTTGGTGGTTTATATTTTTCTTAATACAAGATCACCTACCGAAAAGGCGCGGCCACGAACATTACGACTGTGATAATGGCACAAGCCTTGAAGATATCTTGCCGATTGGATTGTGGCGATATCCCTTACGTCCTCCAACTGATCTAGCTCGACCAGTCGGTCTTCATTTGACTTGCTTTCAGAGTGGCCCGGACTCGCCTAGAGCCAAAGTCTAACTCGGTAGGTAACACCGCCTCAACACCATAGACCAAGAAAAAGGGGGATTGCCCTGTTGCCCAACTGACCATTGTCTGGAGTGACCACAGAACAGATGGGAGTTCCTCTACCCATCGCCGACTGTACGGATCAGGCTTTTTCTTGACTGATGGCTCCAATAATTGCTCGACAAAAACTCCAGTCAGGACCACTTCACGCTTGGATCCCATGTTAGCTAGCTCTTCTGCGGCTTCGTTGTATTGGCACAAAAATGTGCTATTTCTAGTCCGTCAAACTTGTTCTCCAACTTCCGCACAACTTGATAGTATGTCTCCATGTTGTCGTCCAGTCTTTCATGACTTGGTTCACCACTAATTGGGAATCCCCGCGAACCACCAACTGTCGGATATCGAGCGATATGACGACACGGAGCCCATAGATGAGTGCTTCGTACTCGGTAACGTTGTGGGATGTTGGAAAGTGTATTTGAAGGACATATTTGAGTTTTTCTCCGCTAGGTGACGTCAAAATGACGCCAGCTCCTGCTTCTCCGATCCGTATAAATCCATCGAAGTATATTGTCCAGTACTCAAGCTTGTCCACATGTACAGCCGACTAAACTTCTGTCCACTCAGCTACGAAGTGGGCAAGTACTTGAGACTTGATTGTTGTCCATGGTTAGAAGACTATGTCAAACGCTATCAACTTGAGTGTCCATTTAGCGATTCTACGGTGGCTTCGCGGTTGTGTAGAATATCTCTGAGTAGAAACGACATGACCATTGTAACTTGGTGTGATTGAAAGTAGTGCACCAGCTTCTGAACAGTGATGAATAATCCTACAATAGCTTTTGGACTTGAGGATATTACATCTTGGATTCGCCTAGGACTTCGTTGATGAAGTAAACTGGTCATTGTACTTTTTAGATATGTCCTGGCTCTTCGCACTCGACAACCAGAACTGTTCTGACCACCTGAGTAGTTGCCACAAGGTATAGCATGAGCGGTTCTTGGGGCATTGGTGATGCTAACACGGGTGGCGATGTGAGAAACTTTTTGAAGTCTTCGAAGGCTTGTTAGGCTTCCGGTGTCCATTGGAAATTATCAACTTTCTTTACAAGCTTGAAGAAGGGCATGCCCCGTTTGCCTAGTCGGGAAACAAATCGGTTGAGTGCCGCCATGCAGCTAGTCAACTTCTATACATCCTTCTGGCTAGTCGGGGGAGCCATGTTCATGATTACATTGATCTTCTCTAGGTTCGCCTCTATGCCTTGATGTGAAATGATGAAACCGAGTAGTTTTCCTGGTTTAGTTTCATCTTGAATCTTCAAAGGCTTTGAAAAGTTTCTTCTATCTCAACGATGAGGTCACCTATGAACTTGGTCTTGATTACCACGTCATTGACATATGCCTCGACGTTGCGCTCATGTTGAGTGTGAAGACACCACTGGATAGCACATTGGTATGTTGCGCCAGCATTTTTTAACCCAAACGGCATAATGTTATAGCAGTATGCACCAAACAGTGTGATAAAAGAAGTCTTCAGGTAGTCCTCCTCCTTTAGGGTGATTTCATGGTATCCCGAGTAGTAGTCGAGAAAGCTGAGTAGCTCGCATCCCGCAGTTGAATCAAGCACCTGATCTATCCTAGTAGACCAAATGGATCTTTGGGACACGCCTTGTTTAAGTTGGTGTAGTCGACGCACATGCGCCATTTACCGTTCTTCTTCTGGACCAAGATTGGATTTGCCAGCCAAGCCAGGTGGTAGATTTCCTTGATGAACCCGACTACCGAGAGTTTGGTTATCTTCTCGCGGATAGTATCTTTGTGGTCTTGTGTAAATCGTCATAGTCATTGTTTGACTGGTTTGGCATCCGTCTTGACGTTGAGAGAATGCTCGATCACCTCCCTTAGTACACCAGGCATGTCGGAAGGCTTCCAAGCAAATATATCCCTGTTCACCTGGAGAAAGGTGACGAACTTGTCTTCCTATTTGGGGTCGAGTCCGGTCCCGACAAGTGCCATCTTAGTGGGGTTGGAAGGGTCCAGGGGATTTTCTTTGTGTCTGACTCTGCTGAAATTCCTGACTTAGCCGCCTTTTTTGCCTTGACGTCTTCGTCCTCTTTTGAAGTTGTTGCCACCAGCCAGATGTTGCTCCGTCCGACCACTTACTTGACATCGTTGCGTAGAGAGAGTACTCCTGCTGGTCCAGGCATCTTGAGCATCATGTATGTATAGTGGGGTACTGCCATGAATTTGGCGAGTACCGGTCGTCCGAGTATGGCATGGTAGGCTATCTCGAAGTTGGCAACCTCGAAGCAGATGTTCTCGGTGCAAAAATTCTCCCGCATGCCAAAGGTGACCGGCAAAGTGATTTGGCCGAGTGGTGTTGAAGAGAGGCCAGGGTTTACCCCAGGGAAGGGAGCTGTACTCGGCCGTAACACAGATCGAGGTACCTTCATCTCATCGAATGGCTTGGCAAAGAGGATGTTGAGTGCGCTTCCTCCATCGATGAGGACCTTCTTTAGCTTGATGTTCTTGATAACTAGATCCAGAACTAGTGGATAACACCTTGGATGTGCCACTCGGTCAGGCTGATCCATGCGGTCAAACATCATTGCCACCTCGGACCATCGTAAGTATTGGGGGGCGTCGGTGGAGACTGAGTTTTCTTCTCGTGCGGTTAACTTCTGCTTGCGCTTGGACGCATATGCCGACGGCCCTCCTAATATTTTATTGAGCTTAGCCTGAGGATCTTGGTAATTGCCAGCTAGGCCAGTGTCCACCTTGTCCTTGTCTTTTGGTTTGCCAGATGTTGATGTCTGCTCGAAGACAAATTTCTTGACCACGAAGCAATTTTTGGCCGCATGCTTCCCCTTTGGATGGAAAGGGCATGGCCCGTTCATGACCTTCTAGTAATCGTCCGTCCTAAGGGGTCGCGGTCGATTGTTGCCATGATGTCCTCTGACTTGCGCTTGTGGTTCTCAGTCTTGGATGGGACTGCGTCATCCATCTCCCGTCACCCCTTTTGCGTGGCTTGTCATCGATTGACTCAGCAACTGCGTCAGCTGAATCAACATACTTGTTGGCCATGTTGAATAGAACTTTGACGGAGTTGGGTGGCTTCTGAGTGAACTTGGTGATGAATGGTGTCTCCCTGACTGCCTTGCGGAAGACAGCGATAACCACTGCGTCCTTGATCTAGGTGATAGAGTTTCTCTTCTCGGAAAAGTGCTTGATGAAGTCCCGAAGAGACTCAATCTTCTTCTGATGGCACTGCTATGGATCGTACTCGAATGCTGGCCTTTGGTATGTCCCTTAGAAATTGGCCACGAAGCACTCACGGAGTTCCCCCTTGGAGCCGATAGACCCTCTGGGAAGCCCCATTAACCACATTCGTGTTGAGTCAGCTAGGGCGACAAGAAGAAAATTCACCATGGCTTTATGATCGCCTGCAGCTGCTCGGATCGCCAAGGTGTACACTGTCAGCCAGGATTCCGGGTGGGTCTTGCCATCGTACTTCTCTATGCCAGTCGGCTTGAAGCCTGTGGACCAGTCAACTTGTTGTAGGTCACGCGAGAAGGTTGGAACTTCCTTGTCCGAGTGGGGCCTCCGGCTCCGACTGAGGTGACGAAACCGCTCATGGTGGAGGCCGAAGCACCTGTTCTCGTCTTCAAGCTAGTGACGTTCGTCTTCCTCATGTTCTCAGTGTCTAGTATTGATATCGTGGTAGAGATCTCGTCATAGTCACTCTCGGGCATCGTAGTTATCCCACTGCCTGTCATGTTGATACCGTTGTTGATCATCGATGTGGCCCTATGATGCGCGGTTGGACTCTGAGTGGTGTTGGTCGAGACCTGCCGCTCGGCGTCACGCCGCGGTTGATGATGTCGCAGCATTTGAAGTTGTCTTGTTGGACAGGATAAGCGTGTCTCTAGATTGCTAGCGTTGTTGGCATGCTGCTGCTGTTATCATAGCCTTGATTTTGGCAATAGTCGGTGTTGCTTGGTGATCAGGCCCCTGCTGCAGAGTATCCAAGAGTGTAGCAGCTGCCACGACATTCTTTTGGGGTGTAACGAAGACGTCGTAGTCGCCCACCTTGGTCTTGAGGATTTCCTGATGTTCTACTCAGCCCGTCATAGGTAGATCACGAATGCGAGCGTCCCGTTCGGCCTATAGATGTCACACCCTGAAAATCACTTTAATTAAAAATTGTTTTCAGTAAATAGAAATATAAGAATACACTAGAAAAAATTTTTTGTTTCAGAAAAGTGTTTGAATAAAATTTTGAAATTTCCAATATTAAAAATCCCAAGTTGAAAATTTTAAATAAATGCTTGGACGCTTTTATATTCCTGGGGTTTGTTAGAATATTTTAAGTGTTTGAGTATTTACAATAATAAATTCTTCTTGTTTCGTGGTGGGTTTTGCCTCTGGTAAATTCCCCATGAGTTAATAAACCCTCTGAAATTTTCTCGGAATTTTCGGAGCTCCAGAATTAATTTTAATAGGACAAAGATCATTTTAGTAATTAAATAAATATAAAATAAATTCCTTTTCTTTTCCCCTGTTCGGGTCGTTCCTGATTCAGTCCTTTGAAGTCTCCCCGTTCAACTCAAACTCTGGTTCCTTTTTTCTTGTAGGGTTTGGTGTCGCTCCCGAAACCCTAAATTCGGAGTTCTTGGATTCATTCTAATTCAAAACCCTAAAACCCCTATATTTCCTCGACTTCCAGAAACTCCTTTTCCGTTGAGATTCCTGTTGTTAATGAAGCCCAAATCTTGGGAACCTTCTGGGATTTGCCCAATTTCAATCTCCGTGGAATATTCTCGTCGATCCCTTTATTCCTAGAATATTTATCAATTTCCAAATGTCCCTAAAATAGTCCCCGTTTCGGATTCTCCGGAGTATTTATACACTTTGGATATTTAAATATTCCTAAATATTCCTCGAATATCCCGAGGTATTTCAATCTTACAATCCCCCATTTTCTCTGATCCCTATATATATATATGTGTATATATATATATATGTATATGTATATGTATTCCGAGTACCAGAATATTCCCAAAATTCGTAATATTTCTACAAATTTTTTATTTAGAAATATTCCCTAAATTCCTAACTTCCGATTTCCAAATTTTGGATTTTTCCAGAAAACCCCTCTCTTTCTTTCTTTCCCTATCTTTCCTTTTATTTTTCCTTTTCTTTTTCTTTGGTTCTCTCTCCTGTTCATCTTCCTTCTCTGGTTCTCTCTCTCTCTCGGATGGCCAGCCCCGAGCGCCCCTGCTCCTGCCCGGGCCAAGCCCCTCCCTCTCGGCCTTCTACACAGCACCTCGGCCCGGCTCCCGACCTGGCCTGCCCGGCTGCCGCCCTAGCCGGCCCGCGCCCTACCACCAGAACCAGCCCAGTGCGCCGCCACCCCGCCTAAGCGTCGTCGGCCATCCGGACTCCTCGCGCCGCCGCCCTCTACGCCCTGAGGTCTTCGCCCCTATATATATAGCGGCGTCGCCTGCCCCGCCGTGCCCTAGACCCCGCTGCCCTAGCCGCCGCCGCCGCTCCTGCTGTTGCCCCAGCACCGCCGCCGTCCAGCCATCCCGCCGCCGCGCCCCTTCTCCTGAAGCAGTGCCGCCGCCCCCTGCTGGTCAGCGTCGCCGCCACCGCTCGGACCTCCTACGCCGCCGCCGGGTTCGTCGGCATCCTCTGGTGAGCAACGCCTGCCCTGCTTCTTCCCCCCTCCCTCGGTTCGTCGTTGTCGGCGTCCTCTAGCCCGGCGCTGGCCCCTACTGCTGTTCCCCCTCCCCCCGGGATCGCCCTCGTCGTCCGCCGTCGTCCTCCCTCACCCGGTGCCGTTGCCTGCCATCGCCATCGTCGCTGACGTGTCATCGCAGCGCCGCCGATGACCTCTAGTCCCCGCCCGCGGCCGAACGCCGTCGTGGAGCAGCTCGCAGCCCCGTTGCACCGGTGCCATGGGCACTAGCGAGCCTACCCCAGCCGTGTGGCGCTGCCACGTGGGTCCCACCGGCCCCCTTTTCCCGTGACACCCCTGTGGGCCCGTGAATAATGATCTGATCCGACCCTATCTGTTGAATCCTCAAGATCCAATCTTAGCCGTTCAAAGACATATAAAATCCCTATTTAATCCTATCCGTCCGATCTTCTTGAGATCTAATTCTAGCCATTAGACCTTTTTAATTCAGTCAACAGCCACCGCAGCTCTAACTTCCATATTGGCATCTATCTCAGTACCACCTTGTCGGAGGATGAAACCTCGACTACGGGAAGTCCGGAGACCCCCCTTTGAGATTCGGTCCGGGGAGTAGTTCTCAGGCGAACGCGGCGTCCGGTGGAAGAATGGATCAATCAATGCTCGAGAGCCGGGGGCCCAGGCTAAGAGATAGCGGGGTTCGGACTGTCCGTTCAAGGATCTAACAAATATTTCTTTACTGGGATTCAGGAGATAAGCTTAATAGATCTAACATCGGTAATACAGAAGCCAGATGAGTCAGTCGCAGAATATATCCAGAGGTTTCGTGGTATTAGAAGCCGATATTATAGTTTAAGTCTGGATGATGCACAACTGGCTGACTTAGCATTCCAAGGTTTGTTGGCTCCGATCAAGAAAAGATTTTCATCAGAAGACTTCGAGAGCCTAGCACACCTAGTACAGAGGGTATCGGCTCATGAAAGCCGATTTCAAGAGGCCATGGAAGAATCGAAGCCCAAACAGAAGAATTTCGAAACTTGACAACAAACTCCGAAATTGGGGGGCATGTGTTAACGCCAAAATTTGGCATGGTTCTGTATCAGATTTGGCTAAGAAGAAAGTTGCTGTTAACTAACGGAGCTTGGTCCAGAAGGAGGCCGAATCCAGAAAGGAGCCGTGAAGACCGCAGTATGGCAGTTAATTACCTTATCTATTAATTAGGTAGTTTTGATAATTTTTAGGAAACCTGATCTCGTATCTGATCGGGGCTTGTTAGTTTTCCTTTTATAATTAGGAAACTCCTGTTTCGTGTTCTATCAGGACTGTACCAACTCGGGGTATATATACGTATGCCCGGGTACCTTGTAAACTATCACAACGATCAATAAACTTCGGCGCATCGCCACCCTTTCGACGGGTTCTTGCTTCTCGAGCGGGGCTGCATCGGTTAGGTCCGAACTCCTGCGAGAGGGTAAGACTCGTCACCCCTTACCCAGGTGTATCTGCTCTGTTTACGGCTGCATCGGTTCGGTTCGATCTCTTAGGCCGATCAGGTATACCACATCACGCGTGCATAGTCTTCATCGGCTTACTGGGAGCGATTTATCATCAGTTTGTGCTGCATCGGTTGGGTCCGACCTACTAAACTACTCGTGATAAATCGTTCCTTCTAGGTTGATGGTTTCCATGCAAGCGTCTTATCGGAATGTATAGCCGATAAGTTATCTTATTACATCACAGTTGCATTAGGTCTATCGTCTCATCGAGGTTCCTTTATCATTATTAATCTGTGCTGCATCAGTTAGGTTTGAACTACTAGATTGATAATGATAAGTTTATCCTTGATGGGTCGATGGGTTTTATGCGATGTTCTATCGGAGCGCTTAGCCGATAGGTTATTTGTTATCACAGCCGATTGCGTCTTTGTTTTACACTATCATCGGCTTCCCAGCCGATACACATGTTCTATCAGTAATCGGCTAACTTATATTGCAATTCTTTTATGTACTACATAAAGCCGACTGCACTATATTCATTATTTTGCCTATCTACTATATCATCGGCCTCTAGCCGATGTCCAAGTGTTTATTTATCAGTCGGTTGGCTTTTTATCTGTTTATATTATCATCGACTATATTATCCGTTTCTTAGCCGATGCGCAAGTATTGTTGACAGTCAGGCACGCGTACCCGGACACGAGGACCAACAAGGACCCGGACGCGAGCACGCCGAGGACGAGGGCCCGGGTACAGGCGTAGCCGATGTGCGAGCACTATTAGCGCCATCGGCTGAAGGAAGACTCTATCGGCTTATCGGCCGATCGCTGCTGGTAGCCGGGCGCGGGTGCAAGCGAGAACCAAGGCACGAGCACAAACAAGCAGGCAAGTACCCGGACACGGGCACGAAGACCCGGGCGCGGGCACAGAGATCCGGGCGCGGGCACGAGGTCCCGGGCTCGGGCAACAGACGAGAACCCGAGCGTGGGCAACAGGCGAAGACCCGGGCGCGGACACAGGCGAGGGCCCGGGCAAGTCGGGCAGTCGGCTCAGGGGAATTCGGTACAGGAGCTATCGGCAATCGGTTGGAAGGAGTCTACATCAGTCTGTTGGCCGATTAGGTTGTTGGCTAATATTTTCTATCTCCTTGTCAATTGCTGGGTCAAATTGACTGGCACGCCTACGAACCTCAATAATTTAGGACCTGCACTGGAGCTAAGCAGATCTCCTAGGCCTTCGCGTGTCTCCCAGACGCCGGACGGCCCCCGGCGGGTTTTCGGCGTCAACAGGATCGGACCGTCCGAATCCCAACGATGGCACAAAAGAGAGACATGAGGCGTAGACAGGTTCGGGCCGCACGGAGGCGTAATACCCTACTCCTGTGTGTAGTTTGCTATGTGGTGATGAATGTGATATGCTGTTACAAGGAGAACTCAGCTCGCTTGCCGGAGCTGAAGAAGATGTACAGTGGCGAGAGAGCCAGCTAGAGAGCGAGAGCCAGTCAGTCAGAGACTGGGAAAAAAGCCCTGTCGTTGCTAATGCTGAAGCTTTGCCCTTTTCTGTAGGCTTGGATCCTCCCTTTATCGATCAAGGGGGAGTCCCCCGTGCCCAGCCTCTGGAGAGAGATTTTAGGTATGCTATGTCTTGTCATGGACATCCGCGCTTCGGCCGTCTGCTCAGCCGCCCTGGAGGCACGTCTCATCGTCGGCCAGCTGTCGGTAGCTACAGGGGCTAGGCCGTGAAGATGTCGTCGGCTTAGCGCATCATGGTCGTCGCCTCCCTTGTCAGCCGCGGGCGGCTAGACGTCGCCTCCCTCGCCAGCTGCGGGCGGCCAAACAGTGACGATGCTGTCGGCTTGGCCCGTCTCGTCCTTTGCCAGGCCGTGGAAAACCGGAGCCCTCTGTCTGTATTGGGAGCCGGCCGACAGGGGGTCATTATGACGGCGCACGCACGTCCAGCCGGGAGACAGGCGGGAGGCGCACCGTCGCTTCTCCATTAATGCGGGTAGTTGGGAGTTGGTCCGCTGAGTTCTTCGAGTCAATCGGCCCCCGGGGCCGAGGCGATCGGCACCGGGATTGGGGCGATCGGCACCCGGGCAGCCCGCAGTCGGCCTCGGGGCCGGGCATCGGCTCCCGGGAGCAGTCAGCACCCGGGAGCAGTCGGCAATCGGCACCCAGGTCCGGGGCGATCGGCACCTGGGACCGGGGGAAGCACACCCGGGCCCGGCCAGTGCTCGGGCCCCCGGGTACTTAGCGGGAGAGCGGCCGTAGCCGGCCTTCTCTCGCGCAGAATGTACACTCCGGAGTATTTGTCGCGGCTGAAGACCCTCGCGTACCTGGGGGCTGGGCGACCCCCAGTCCCATTTCGCCGACAGTGGCCCCTGGCCCTGTTGCTCGGCCGGGATCCGCCTCGCGTAGGAACAGGGCCACGTCTTGAAGAAAAGAGGGGACGCGGGGTGCACCTGGTTCGCCGTGGACTGGTGGAGTTTGATGACTTGTTGCGCAGTCTGGACATGTGGTCGGGAACAAATATGGGCGATCTGTGCCCGGGTCCCGGGGGCCCGGGCTGGGAATATGGAAGATATGTGGAAGATATGTGCTTGGGGCCCGGGGTCCCGGGACGGAAATGTGGGATAAAGTGTTGAGGAAGAGCCGGCGGTAGCGATCGCGATGCGGCAGCCCACTGTCTGCACAGTCGCCACCAAGTTCTTCGTGGTGACCTGCTGGCCGGGGATCGCGGCAGCAGAGAGGTGCGTCGTCCGATCGGAGGCCGCCACCGAATTCTGCCGCCGACGAGGCCTCTCGCGCCTGGTCCGAGATGGAGGTGCGGGAGGCCGTGGCCGAGCCCGCTGCGACGGAGGCAGGATTCCTCGACCGCAACCGATGGCCGATGAAGAGGCCGATGAAGGCAGCAGTTCCCTTCTGACTCCACCCGTGGCTATCTTCTGGGCCCGGGGGCCCTCCGTGCCCCCAAGCGCGCAGTGAGGCTGCTGGGAATATGGGGGCCTACAGGATGGCTTTACAGATAGATTTGTGAAGATGCTTGATGTGCCAGGGATGGAGCTCGGGCTCAGCTTCCCTCGCGAGCCACGAGTCCGGGAGGAGGCATGTGCTCAGGACCCGGGGCCCCGGCTGTCATGCGGAAGATGTGTCCGGGACCCGGGAGCCCCAGACTGAAATATGGTTTAATATATGCCGGGTTCCGGGGGCCCGGGCTTGAATATGGAATGTGAGACGACCTTCCGGACGCGACTTCGCCGGGACGGCGCTGTCCGGGCTATCGCGCCCTATTCCAGGTGTCGCGTTCCTAGGCTCGCACTCGCCTTGGCGAGGCTGTCCTGGTTCGGCCTCCTCGGTGTCGGGCCCGGGGCGCTGATTCGGGAATCCATGCCTCGGCTCGAATATGTGCCCGGGACCCGGGGGCCCCGGACTGAAATGTGATTTGATATGTATGGTCGATATGTGCCCGGGCACAGGGGCCCGGGTAAGGACATGGACCATATCGGGACGACTCCCTTGCCGAGGCAATGCTGGTTATGAGCGAGGAGCGGCACCTCGCTTGAAGAAGTATTCCGGCCTCGGTTATATGCTCTTCGGTCCTGGCCTGTCAGGGACCGTGCTCGGGCTCAGCTTCCTTGGGAGGGAGCGAGCTCTCGACACCGGGAGCAGATCCTCAATCGGGAGCGGCCGATCAACCGGGAACTTATCGACCGGGAGCGGCCTGCCCGGACATGCGCTCGACAGGGCGGCGTGGTCCGGATTATCATACCCTATATGTGTCCGGGACCCGGAGGCCCCGGACTGAGTTGGGACGAACTGCCCGGACTTGCCATCGCGTCCGATGAAGTCCGGGTAGTCGTACCCTTTGTGTGTCCGGGACCCGGCGCCGGGGTCCGGGCACGGGATGGTCGCGCCGGGGTCAGGGCACGGGATGGTCCTCGGGACCCGGGGTCCAGGGAGGTGGCTCCCGGAACCAAGCACCGAGGCCGGACCCCGAGGACCGGGAATGTCCTCGGGCCCGCCACCGAGTTCCTCGTGGCGACCCGCTGGCCGGAGACCGTGACAGCAGAGAGGTGCGTCGTCCGATCGGAGGCCGCCACCGAATTCTGCCGCCGACGAGGCCTCCTGCGCCTGGTCCGAGATGGAGGCGCGGGAGAAGGAAACACTCTCCCAAGAGGAAAGCGTCCGAGCCCAAGAGGCCGGGCTCGCGTCTCGGGGGTGTGAGTTCGCCGCGCGCGAGGGAGTCGCGGTGGTTCGCGAGGAGGCGCGGGAGGCCGTGGCCGAGACCGCTGCCCTGGGGGCAGGGTTCCTCGACCGCGGCGAGCACCTTGTGGAGCCGATGCCTGACGAAGAATCCTAGGAAGACGCCGGTCCCCTTCTAACGCCGCCCGGGGTCCGGCCCGAAGAAGGCCAGCGACCTCTCCCCGTGCGACGGCGTCTCTGGGCGCGAGCATCTGGTGGAGCCGATGGCCGACGAAGAGTCCGGGGAAGGCTCCAGTTTCCTTCTGGCACCATCCGCGGCCGCCTTCGGGGCCCGGGGGCTCTCCATGCCCCCGAGCGCTCCCCTTCCGACGCCGCCCGGGGTCCGGTATAAAGTACACCGGTGACCTCCCCCCGTGCGGCGACATCTCTGGGCCTCGCTCGTGCTTGCGCTCCGGTTTGCCTGTCTTGTACAAAGGGAGGTATTTGCATATGTATACGATCATGTTTATATTTTCGTACCTTGGTTTATTGTGTTGTTCGGAGGTTGCTGGTGTTCGGGACCTCGTGTCCGGGAACGCCAAATACTGGGTGTCATCCGACAGCGAGATCCAGCAGCTACGAATGGCCATTGGGCCTAAGGCTCCTGTCCGGGCTCTGGTGCAGCTGCCTGCCCCGGGAGCTCGGTCCCCAGGGAGAGCGAACGCGACGGTTGAACGCCCCGGGAGCTCGGTCCCCGGGGGCGCGAGCAGTCCGGACGTGAGCTTTGCGGAGTGACGAAGTCCGTAGCTTTGGCCCCTCCCGTCTTCCGGATCTGGGGGCCCTCCGTGCCCCCGGGCGTCACTGGCCGAGGGGGTGCAGCAAGGCCGCGAGGACGGTCTTTTGACTCGCCGGGAGCCCCTCGGGGGCTGACTCTGACCGGGCACGGGGTCGCCAGGCAGCGAAGTAGCCGGCGCCTCACCGGGGCCGGGTAGGAGCAGGGCAGGCCGGACACCGCAGCCGGCCCCGGGAACCTAGGCTGTACATACAACGGGGGAAGAATGCAAATCGAGCAATATGTAAAGGTGGATAAGGTAACGTATTTGGATATTGCGAAGGGCGTCATGGCACCGCGAGCACAGTCCCGGGGCCGGGAGCGTTGCTCGCCCCCGGGAACGTCAAGTATCGGACCGACTCGCCATGAACCGCCGTCGCGCCTAGGTCCCCATTCCCGGGGCCTGGAGCAGCCGCCTGCCCCGGGTGCTCGGTCCTCGACAGCTGCGAGGGGCCCGAGGACGAGTCTGGCGGGACGGTTGAGTCCGTAGGTTCGACCCCCCCTGTCTTCCGGGTCCGGGGGCCCTCCGTGCCCCCGGGCGCCTGTGGCCCTAGGAGCGCCGCGAGGCTGCAGGAACAAGCTTGACCGAAGACGGGGTCGCCAGGCAATGGAGCATCCGGCACCTCGGCGGTTGCCGGGGAGGAGCCGGCCAGGCCGGGCTTCACAGGCCGCGTCGAGGTTCGGAAAGCCTGCCTAAAACCTGCCGGGAATTGGTGTAATCTGCACACGATGAATTGTGAGAGTATTTGGCTCATTCCCTTGTCCGTTCCGTGCTACGGTCAGTGGCGTCGATCACCTCCCGAAAGCGTCTTCGCGGTCGTAACCGTGCGGAGGGAAAGATTACGCCTATGCATTTCGCCCCTACCTCCGGAAAGAACCGATCCCGAAGCTAGCCAGGCAGGACATCGGAGCCGCAGGGACATGGGGCGCCTCCCGGAGGGCGCCAACAGGTCCCCGCGAGCTCGACAACGTCCTGGACCTAACACGTCGGGATACGATTACTCGTCGGTAGGAACTGATGATAATGCGCGAACCCGAACCGTCGCACGGGCGCGGCCCGAATATGCCCCCAGGGGATGAGACTGCCATGAACGTAACACACGGAAAAAGACGAAAGGGACGGCACCGGGATAGATATTAAAAAATGCCGATTATATGAAAGCGTATACACAAGGGGGCCCCGGCCAGCGCTGAGATTTTGGGAAATCCGGCGCTGGCCCGGGCACACCGAAACTTACAGGATGTATTTAAAGATGAAATTCGTGAAGATGCTCCCAGGCTTACCGAGCCCGGTCGAGAATCATCGATCATCAGGAAGGGGCTTTCCCACAGGGGGAAGGTTTATTTCATTCCGACCCGTGCGAGGACATGGCGGAGATTCTAACCCCCAACCTGAAGTGATCGGGCCCGAACCTTACGCCAAAGATAGCGCTTGAGGCCTTGCTGGTTACGAGTGTCGTGGAGCGAAGCGCGCCGTCCTCGTTCCTCGAGGAAGTCGAGGTTGTCGAGCTGCATGTTGTCGTGGTTGATGTCGCCGATGTAGCGCTGTACCCGGGGAGAGCCGAAGGTGAGATCTGACGGCAGAACGGCTTCGGCCCCGGACACCAGGAAGAAAAGACGTTTCCCTGGTCAGCAGTGGGATTCGGACCGTCCGCCTAAGGGTCGGACCGTCCGAGGCGCTACGATCGGACCGTCCGCCGAGGGATCGGACCGTCCGAATCGCCTCGATCGCGCTTGGCCTGCTAAGGCTCCTGGCGGGACTTCTTGACGCGCTCGGCCAACCTCTGGACGGCGCGGCACTCCGAGAGGTCGTGCGAGTCCGTCTCATGGACGGCGCACCACCCCCGGGCTATGGCCGGCTCGAGACGCTCGGCTAAGTCTTGAACAGCACGGCACTCCGTGATGTCGTGCCGGTTCGTGTCGTGGAAGGCGCACCACCCCCAGGCTACGCCGGCTTGAAACGCTCGGCCATGCCCTGGACGGCGGACGGCTCGGCACTTCGTGAGGTCGTGCCAGCCCGTCTGATGGAGGGGGCACCACTTCCGGGCCGTTGCCGGCGGCGGCGGCGCACACGCGGCCCTTTGCCGCTTGCCGCCGTCATCGCCTCCGCGGGCAACATGGCTCCAGGGGTCGCCCGTAGCCGCCAAGGCGAAGTCCTCGGCGGCCTTCCTGGCCTTCTGGCGCTTCCTCCTGTTCCGCCGTGACGCGGAACGTGAGAGCTTGCCATCCTCTCCAGGGCCCTTGTCGGGGGCCTCGGGAGGCGGAGAGGTGCACCGTGGCGGCCTCGCCACCGGGCTGACATTGCCCGGCGGGGTGTAGCCGCCGGACTCCTCGCCGTAATCTCACAGGTGATGGCCTCTTGCCATGAAGCGCGCCGGTGTTGGAGACGCCGACGTTCCACCTGAAAAGGAAACTCCCCCTACCTGGCGCGCCAGCTGTCGGAGGATGAAACCTCGACTGCAGGAAGTCCGGAGACCCCCCTTTGAGATTCGGCCCGGGGAGTAGTTCTCAGGCGAACGCAGCGTCTAGTGGAAGAATGGATCAATCAATGCTCGGGAGCCGGGGGCCCGAGCTAAGAGATAGCGGGGTTCGGACCATCCGTTCAAGGATCGGACCGTCCGAATCCCAACGATGGCACAAAAGAGAGACAGGAGGCGTAGACAGGTTCGGGCCGCACGGAGGCGTAATACCCTACTCCTGTGTATAGTTTGCTATGTGGTGATGAATGTGATATGCTGTTACAAGGAGAACTTAGCTCGCTTGCCGGAGCTGAAGAAGATGTACAGTGGCGAGAGAGCCAGCTAGAGAGCGAGAGCCAGTCAGTCAGAGACCGGGAAAAAAGCCCTCGGTCGTTGCTAATGCTAAAGCTTTGCCCTTTCTCTGTAGGCTTGGATCCTCCCTTTATCGATCAAGGGGGAGTCCCCCGTGCCCAGCCTCTGGAGAGAGATTTTAGGTATGCTATGTCTTGTCATGGACATCCGCGCTTTGGCCGTCTGCTGAGCCGCCCTGGAGGCGCATCTCATCGTCGCCCAGCTGTCGGTAGCTACGGGGGCTAGGCCGTGAAGATGCCATCGGCTTAGCGCGTCACGGTCGTCGCCTCCCTTGTCAGCCGTAGGCGGCTAGACGTCGCCTCCCTCGCTAGCTGCGGGCGGCCAGACAGTGACGATGCTGTCGGCTTGGCCCGTCTCGTCCTCTGCCAGGCCGTGGAAAACCGGAGCCCTCTGTCTGTATTGGGAGCCGGCCGACAGGGGGTCATTATGACGGCACACGCACGTCCAGCCGGGAGATAGGCGGGAGGCGCACCGTCGCTTCTCCATTAATGCGGGTAGTTGGGAGTTGGTCCGCTGAGTTCTTCGAGTCAATCGGCCCCTGGGGCCGAGGCGATCGGCACCGGGATCGGGGCGATTGGCACCCGGGACCGGGAGGATCGGCACCCGGGCAGCCCGCAGTCGGCCTCAGGGCCGGGCATCGGCTCCCGGGAGCAGTCAGCACCCGGGAGCAGTCGGCAATCGGCACCTAGGTCCAGGCCGATCGGCGCCCGGGACCGGGGGAAGCGCACCCGGGCCCGGCCAGTGCTCGGGCCCCCGGGTACTTAGCGGGAGAGCGGCCGTAGCCGGCCTTCTCTCGCGCAGAATGTACACTCCGGAGTATTTGTCGCGGCCGAAGACCCTCGCGTACCCGGGGGCTGGGGGACCCCCAGTCCCATTTCGCCGACACACCTCATCACCACGTGTCGTCAAGACATCGGTCCTTCATTCCACCCCCATCCTCTTGTCCATGAACCCAGTCCGTGTGGACCTAGCCACTGACAATGGGCCCTACTCCTTTTTTCAATTTCAGAATAAATCATTTAATCAATTTCCAAGGGAATATTCTCGAGAATATTACTTTTCTAATTCTTTTCGGATTTATTCTGAATCCAATCTTCCGAAAGCCATATCTTTCCCATCTGAACTTTGATTCGACCCGTTCTTCTTCCTAAATTCATCTAAAATCATAATATACTTGTTTATGTATTTTTATGTACTATTTATTTGGAGTTTCTTAGGGTTTTCATCGTTTTGTGTGTAGTCTATCGTTTTCGCCGATTCGGAGGATCTTGAAGGTTTCGGAAGAGTTCGGAAGATTTGCTGAAGACGTTTTCTTTTGCAAGGCAGGTCACATGACAATCTCCTTGAGTATATTGATCCCATTTGTGAAATCTATTTTATTTTAAAGTTATTGCATGAAATGTTTTGGAATAACATTATAGGGGTATTTATTTATTATCCAATATCCATTGATAATTATGGCCATTTTGATGTTGATATCTATACCTTGATACCCTGGGTGATTAATGTTGACTAACTAGATGTTTAATTATTTATCTGGCTAAATTATTTAGGATTTGCTTAGCTATGCCTAGAAATTATAGCGTCATTTTATGTGGGGAAATTACGATTCACTTCTAATTAATTAACGTTTAAAGGCTATATTTTCACGACAGTTGGTTGGGACTGGATAATTAACTGTGTCAACTAAAACTTGACCGAATGATGTGTTGTGAGCACCAGGGTTGAAATGTTGTTAGCGGTGCTCATGACAGTTAAGGACCGATTCGCGGACTACTTGTTGCGAAGCATTATCCATACTAACCACAAGTTAGAATGGGATAGCAGGACTTGAAGTGTGATGAGTTCAATACAGAGGCACCAAGGCAGGTTTGTGGCTAGTATAAGTCCACACATGGTAGTGACAATAAGTCCATGCATTTGAGCGTCGAGCTGTCTCGTGGGAAAGCACTTGATCACCCCTACCGGAGACCGGAGGCTTGGTGGGAGGTTCTCCTATTGTGCGAGTTATATGGATGGTCTTGTCACAATCTCTATTCGGGTACTTTTGAGTACCGCGACGCATGGCTGACATGATGTTGAGATTGTATCTTGTGGGTAAATTGGTATATCTCTGGCCAGAGTAAAACTATTAGAATAGCCGTGTCCACGGTTAAGGGCAAGCCTAGCAATATTTTCTGTGATTAGTCCCACACTACTTATTAATGATAAATGATGATGGAAACTTGATAGCTCCAGTCTGGAGAGTTGTGGTTTGGGCCTGAACTGCGTTGGAGCGCTGTTCAGAGATTGGTTAAATGTTGATAATAATTAAACTAAACTGTTTTTCAATGTTTATAAATGCAAATGTTTAAATGTTGTTTTATGCAAATAAGCCATACTATGTCTTTTCTTTGGAATTCCTGTTGCATTATTTTGCATTTCGTATGTGGCTTGTTGAGTACGGTGGGTGGTATTCAGTCTTGCATTATTGCAATCATCAAAGTGAAGCTTAGTGTGGTGGAGAAGTTTGATGTTTGGCTTATACCCCAGTTGAGCTGCCTATGGCTTGGTGTTGTCGCTTCGCTAGTTGCCATTCCGCTGCTGTTTTCTTTAGTGTGAGGACTAAGTGCCTCTAGTGTAAGTATATATCATTTATTGTTTTTGGTTATGTTTATCAAATTGTCGATTTGTGTACCTCGGCTGATTCCTGGATGAGGATTTGTTGCACAAATTAGCTTTAGAAATTTTGGTGAATTTCTAGGCGTGACAATAGACGTAGGTCTTCTTCCTCATTTAGCTCATGTAGTCGGCGAGCCTCCTCCTCTTGTTGTTCACATAGTCAGTGTGCATCTTGCACTGGAGTTGATCCCTTTGACTCCATAAAAACTTCGCATGGCGAATAGAAGCTTCCCTAGCTACTGCCCGACTAAGAATCGGACTCGGAGTAGTGTAGTGGCGTGATGATGACCCTAACCTCCCTAGACCCGATCCTGAGCGGCTCTGGGCTATATCCAAGTCAAATTCCAGAGGATTGGGTATGCTGCATCAGATTTGAGTTGAATATTGTTGCGGTGTTGTCTAGTCCAAGTGGGAGATTGACGATCTCGTCTCCCCTAGATCTGATCTCGACTGGCTCAGAGCCGAATCCGAATCGAACACTAGGAAAGAGAGTTGTCCATGGCTTATAGATCTTGGGTATTGCCGAAGCAGGTTGTTGAAAACTACCGCGGCGTTGACTAAGCCAACTGGCGTTGGGTCGGCTTGGTCCCTGGCCAATCGGGTTGAAACCGAGTCAGACAAGGTAAGATTTTCGAATTTGTCAATGATGAAGTCGAGGCTCCCGAAGTTGATAGCTTGTCCAGGAGAGAAGGCGATGCCATCGACTCCTGTGGTTGGATCCATTAGGCTTGACGACGATGATCCTGATGAATCCCCTACCTGGCACACCAACTATCAATATTGGCTGTATTGATTGTAGGCTACTCGTCGGATCGAAACTCGATGGACTTTAAAAGACATGATTTATACTGGTTCAGACCCTCGGGGTGAGATAATACCTTACTTCCAGTTGTAAAATATTGCTTTCACTGTATTCTCTGGTGAGGTTGGTTATCTCGTGTGTCGATGCCCCAGGGGGCTCCTTGCCTCTCCTTATATATCGAGGAGGTAAGGTTACAAGGTAGGAATCCCACTTAGATTCGACCAAGGGATTTTCGAACATAGAGTAATCGGCTAGAACTATATCCCTTTCCTTTATCGTGCAAGGTTACATGAAGCCGAGTTCTACTATATCCCTAATTACATGGGTGTCACGCCCAGAAATTCACCAGAATTTCCAAAGCTAATTTGTGCAATAAACCCTCGTCCAGGAATCAACCGAGGTACACAAATCGACAATTTGATTAACATAACCAAAAATAAAATAACAATAAATACTTACAACAGAGGCACTTAGTCCTCACACAGAAGAAATCAGCAGCGGAATAGCAACTAGTGTAGCTTTAGCACCAAGCCACAAGCAGCTTAACTGGGGTATAATCCAAACATCGACCTTCTCCTCCTCACAAAGCTTCACTCTAATGATTGCAATAATGTAAGACTAAGTACCACCCACCGTACTCAACAAGCCACACACGAAATACAAAATAATGCAACAGGAATTCAAAAGAAAAGACATAGTATGGCTTATTTGCATAAAACGGCATTTAAAACATTTGTATTTAAAAGCATCGAAAATAGTATAGTTTAATTAGTAGTCAATATTAGATCAACCACTGAACAACGCTCCAACGCAGTTTAGGCCCAAACCATATCCCTCCAAACTAGAGCTATCAAGATTCCATCAATTATCAGCATTAATGAGTAGTGTGGGACTAATTACAGAAAACATTGCTAGGCCCGTCCATTAACCGCGGGCACAGCTATTCAAATAGTTTTACTCTGGTCAGAGGTGTACCAATTTACCCATAAGACATAATCTCAGTATCATGTCAGCCATACGTCACGATACTCGAAAGTACCCGAATAGAGATTGTGATAGAACCCTCCATGTAAACTGCACAACAAGAGTGCCACCCACTGGACCATCAGTCTCCGGCAGAAACTGATCAGGCCCCCAACAGGGAGACGATCCAACGCCCAAGATATGGATTTATTGACACAGCCATGGTGGTCTTATTGACACAGCCACGACACACCTTGAGCCTCCGGTTGAACAAATCACATTTTAGTTCCCGCCATTACCCATTCTGGCTTGTGGTTAGCACGGGTATTACTTCGCAATAAGTAGTCCGCGAACCGGTTCTTAATTATCATGAGTACCACTAGCAACATTCATCCTTCCATGTGCTCACCACCCACCATTTAATCAAATTTTAATTGGCACCACCCACCATTTAATCAAATTTTAATTGGCACAATTAATTACCAACCACTAAACAATTGTCGTGAAACTATAGCCTTTAACAATTATAGAATCATTGGTGAATGAATAGTAATCCCACATAAAATGACGCTATAGTTCTTATGTATTGACTAAGCAGAATCTAAATAATCTAGCTAGATCAATAAATAGTCATCCAGCTAGTCAATATTAATCACCCAAGGTATCAAGGTATAGATAACAATAGCAAAGTAGCCATAAATATCAAGGAATGTTGGTTATTAAATAATTACCCGTAATAATGTCATTCCAAAATATTTCATGCAATAACTTTAAAATAAAATAATTTTCACAAATGGGATCAGCATGCTCAAAGAGATTGTCGTGTGACTTGCCTTACAACAAAACGTCTTCAATTGCTTCTTCCAAACTCTTCCGTAGACTCCGCGATCTTCTGAAACGGTGATTATACACGACTACATGCAAAATGATGAAAAACCCTAAGAAACTCCAAATAAACAGTATATAAAAAGTACATAAACAAGTAAATCATAATTTTAAATGAATTTAGAAAGAAGAATGGGTCGAATCGGAGTTCGGACAGAAAAGATAAGGCCTTCGGAATATTGATTTTAGAGAGAATTCAAAAAGAATTGAAAAGGAATATTCCCTGAAATATTTCTTCGGAAATTAATTATTAAAGAAATCGTTTCGGATAGATAAATGAGTGGGGCCCACTAATCAATGGCTCAGACTGATGTAGATACCGATGTGGCAGGAAAGATGAGATGGCGATGAGATGGATCGATAATAAGGCAATTAAGGCTAAAGTGGCAGACGAGATGAACTGGCTAGGACTGATGTGGCACCAGATTTAGACATGTAGATCCAACGGTGGAGATTCGACCTGGGCAATTCATTGGTTGTGATCGGCTTGGTATTTTAGGTGGATCGAACAACCCAAATTAGATCTCAAAGAATCGACCCCCAAGATGGCTTGAAAACATATTCGTCGAGATTCACATGTAAAACATATTCGTCGAGATTCACATGTTATTCAGAGAATAAAGGGGCGCTGGGACCCAATCGTCATCCACCGGGGAAAACCAGCGGAGGGCTTACCCGTCGGGGTCACAGGTGAGGGGGAGACGTCGTGCAAGTCCGGCATGCAGGCGAGGCGACGACGGCGGCTCGTCGGCGACAGGTGGCGACAGTAGACGGCGACACAGAGGGATGGAGGCGGGGTGTCCGAGGCTCCCGAGGTTCTCCAAGAGTTCGGCTTGACGACGAAGACAACGAACCAGGGAGAGGGCAAGCAGGGCGGCGAGGTCCGGCTCGGCGCAGAGATGGCTGACGGCAGACCGGCGGCGGCAACGGAGAACCGGCGAGGTGGAGAGGGCAGTCGAGGCTCCGGGGAAGATGGTGCTCACCGGCGAGCTATAGAGATGGCGACGCCGGCGACTAACGACGGTGACGGCTTGGCGGCGGCGGCGCGGCCTGGGAGCGGGCTCGACGGCAACGGCGCTGGGCGCAAGGCAGGAGGCGGCGCGGCAGAGGGCTGGCGGCGGCGCACACAGAGGCGTGGGGCGGCACTGCGCGTGGCGGCGTTGGATGGGCACGGCGGCGGCGGTAGGGCACAGGAGCGGCGGCGGCTAGGGCTTCCGATGCTGGTGGTGGCGCGTTGGTATTTGTAGGGAGGGAGTCCGGGGCGGCGACGGATGGCGGTGGCGCGCGGATTCGGTGGCGGCGGGCGCGGGGCGTCGCAGCGGCGCTAGGCCAGCGCAGGTGCGGGCCGAGGCCGGGGGGAGGTACGGGGCCGGGGTGGAGAGCGGCGGTGGCAGGCCAGGCCGGGTGGCGGCTCAGGGGAGCTCGGCCCGGGTGGCTTGGCTGGAGAGAGGAGGCAGATAGGAGGAGAGGAGGAGGCCGGGTGGAAGAAGAGCAGTAACCAGGAGAAAGAAAGGGAAAAAGAACAGAAGGGGGGAAAAGAAAAAAAAGGAAAAAGGGGTAGAATTGGAAAAGAAAAAATGAAAGATTTTTTCGAAAAATTCTAATTTTGCATAAATTGGAATTTAAAGATATTTATAGAGTCCGAGTCATATTCTGGAATTTAGAAAATGCAGGAATTTTCAGGATATTGGAATGCTCTGGGCATGTGGATATATATATTCATACATTTATATATATATATATATATATATATATATATATATATATATATATATATGTATGTATACGTATATGTATATGTATGTATACGTATATGTATGTATGTATACGTATATGTATGTATGTATACGTATACGTATATGTATGTATACGTATATGTATGTATGTATACGTATACGTATACATACATATACGTATATATATATATATATACATATACATATATATATATACATATATGTATATATATGTGTGTGTTGGGAATCACAGAGTATTTTGGAAAAATTTAGAAAACAGAATATATTTTGTAGGGGCCAGGAAATGGTATATTTTGTGGATATTGGAAAACCAAAATATTAAGGATATACTAAGCATTGGAAATATTCTTCGGTTCGGAAATCAGATGATATTTTTCTGAGGAATATTTGGTGAAGTAGAACAGTGAAATATTCCTGAAATTAGAATATTGAAACTTGTTTTGCAGAGGTCAAGAAATCGGAATATTCGAGGAATATATTTCACGGAGATTGGAAAACGGAATAAATGGTCTACCAAAATATGGGGAATATTTTGGGAGTCGAGAACGGGGAACCGTTTAGGAAACATTCGATCGCTCGAAATATCGGAACATTTTGGGAATCGGATAGTCGAGGAGGTTCTAGGGTTTTGAGAATTACCCCCAACCCTAAAAGAAGAAAGGGAACGGAGTTTGAGGCAAACGGGGAGACTTCAAATGACTGAAACAGAAACGACCCGAACAGGGGAAAAGAAGGGGTTTCATTTTATCTTTATTTAATTATTGAAATGATCTTTGTCTCACTAAAATTAATTCTGGAGCTCCGAAAATTCCGAGAAAATTTTAGAGAGTTTATTAACTCATGGGTAATTTACTAGAGGCAAAACCCACCACGAAACGGGAAGAATTTATTGTAAACACTCAAACACTTAAAATATTCTGACAAAACCCCAGGAATATAAAAGTATCCAAGCATTTATTTAAAAAAATTTAAACTTGGGATTTTTAACATTGGAAATTTCAAAATTTTATTCAAACACTTTCACAATCAAATTCTCTAATGATTTCTTGTATTTCCATTTACCCAAAAATAATTTTTAATTAAAGCGATTTTCAGGGTGCGACAATGGGCCAGCACATCCTCTATCCAAGTAGTTGTATTTGCCTTCCTTGAGGTACCCAAGGCCCATAACCTCCATAGTGCTCAATTGATGTCTTTGGAGAACGACAAAATTATTGGGAGCTTAAGAAATGAGCTCATCTTATGGAGGCCATGGCCCTGAGTACCTCATCACAAGCATATGGGCCACTCGGATAGAGAATGGACCTAGTCTTGCAATTAGAGATATGGTAGAACCCGACAGACTTTGCCTTGTATAATAAGAAATATACAGTCCTAGTCGGGTAAATTGTATCTCTAAGAGGAGATCTCTTCGCCGTATCCAGCTGGGACTCCTACCTTGTACCCCTGTCCCCTAGTATATAACGAGAGGCAGGGCGCCCCATGAGGGCAAGATCACCAAGATCAACATACATCCTCAAAGGAATACAACCACAACTGGACGTAGGGTATACCTCACATCGAGGGCCTGAACCAGTATAAAATCTCCTTGTGTTCCTTTACAATCCACCGACTTTCGATCCGACCAGTAGCCCTATATTCATATTGCCGGTGTAAAACATCGACAGTTGGCGTGCCAGGTAGGGGCTTCGGCGTGATCTACATCTACAAGCTCGATGGATCAAGCAAGTGGAGTCGACGGCAGCAAATTCTCCCCTGGAGACAATAACTTTTGGAAGCCTTGACTTCGTCGCCGACCAGATCGGCAATCTCACCTTGGCCGACATAGATCCCATCCAACCGGCCGAGGAACCAGCCGACTCCGCGCCAATCAGCCCACAAGACACTGCAGCAACTATCATCGATCTGCTACGGCAATCTTCTACTTCGCCGAGCCACAGGACAACTCTCTCCTTCGGCGTCTGACTCGCACTAGGCCTTGAGCCAGCCCGGGCTGGGCTAGGAAGGGGAGAGATCATCAATCTCCCGTGCAGATTCGGCGACGCCGTGGATTTACATCTTACACGGCAGACCCGATCTCCTACGATTCAGTTTGGACATGGCCTAGAGCCGTTCTAGATTGGATCTAGGGAGGTCAAGTGCGTCCTTACTCCGATGAATTCTCGGATTCCGACTCCAAGTCGGACAACGGTTCGAACACCCAGTTCGGATACTACTAGTCTGGTGAGCTCCTTCTACCCGAGAAATCTTTCATGGTTTCAACCCTCCACAGGAGGTGCGCCGACTACAAGAGGAGCAAGAGGAGGAGGCACGCCGACTACGGCAACAGGAGGAGGCCGGACACGAGGCTCACAACGACAAGCTATGCAGGGCTGGGCGAACCGCTCAACAGCAAATCCTCCAGACTCGAGTCGGCGACCACAATGTCTTCGTCACGCCACAACAGAACGTCGTGGCCGCCGCAACTTTGCTGGACACACTCCAGCTCGGGCCTGATCACCAGGCCACCCCGATTATCGCCAAGATCAAGGCGATGATTATAGCTGCTGTCTGTCAGCAGCACCAGCAGTCAGGCGAAACACTTATACCGACCAACCGGTCGGGCTCTCCAGGGGCGGGGGGGGGGGGCAATCTCGTCTATACATCAGCACGACGCCCGCGGCGGCCGGCTCAAGTCAGCCGCACAAGGAGTCATGGCAAAACATCACTCGGCAACACCAACAACAACAATTGCGCGTCACCAGAGCGAATCACGGTTCAACCAAGACCTCCGAGTCCGCCTGCAACGTTGATCTCCCAAGATATCAATGGCTTGGCGCCGCCAATGCGAAGACGACGAGCGCGCCGACTGGAGACGAGCATGAGCGTTTCGGTCTCCACCACGAGCGGTTTAACTACCGAGGTTGGAGCCGGAGTCTTCACGAAGATGAAGGCGTTCCAGCCTTCACCCAGGAGCTACAAGATGTCGACTGGCCGTCGGGCTTCAAGCCTATGGGGATCAAAAAATAAGACGACAAAAACTAACCCCGAGTCCTGGCCTCACCGTATATACTCTGGTGATTTGAGGCTGGGTTGGTGAACCACACCAAAAACCATGGAGGCTAACTACCTCCCGGTCGCCCTGGCCGACTTAGCGAGGACATGGCTAACAGAGCTCCCAAGGCAGTCAATTGGTTCCTGGGGAGAACTTAGGGAGCGGTTCATCACTAACTTCCAAGGGACCTACGAGAGGCCGTCTTCCGAGCAGCGATCTATATCAACTGCACAGAGGAAAGAACGAGTCTCTGCGCGAATTCATCAAGAGGTTTTCCGAAAAGCACAACTCCATCCTGATGATCAAGGACGAGGTCGTCATCGCCACCTTCCGCAAGGGAGTAAAGGACGTCCCGTTCATCGCGAAATTCACTCGGAAGCCTCCAACCTCTGTCAGGGCTCTCTTTGACATGGCGTAAGTATGCCGACTCGACCGAGGCGATCGCTGAGGCCCTCGACGAGAAGAAAGAGTCCAGGCAGAAGGACCAGAAGGCGAAAGCCGACAACAAGCCATCACAGAACAAGTCCGGCAGCCGCAAGCGGAAGTCAAACAACGAGGTGGCCAGCATGGAGCGCACTCGGTCGCGGCCCCCAAGGAACAACGAGTACTAGAAGGTTATGAACGGGCCTTGCCCCTTCCAACCTAAGGGCAAGCACGCGGCCAAGGATTGCTTCATGCTCAAAAAGTTTGCTTCCGAGCAGACTTCATCATCTGGCACCAACAAAGACAAAGACAAGCCAGATTCAGGCCCGGCCGACGATTTTCAAGATCCCCAGGCCGAGCTCAACCATATCTTCCGAGGGCCATTTGCATACGAGTCCAAGTGAAAGAAGAAGCTAACAGCCCGCGACGTCAACACGGTCTCTACAGCAGACGCCTCCTAGTATTTGCGCTGGTCAGAGATGTCCATCACATTCAACCGCGCAGATCATCCAAATCGGGTTTCACACCCGGGACGTTACCCACTCGTCCTGGACCCGATCGTTAAGAATATCAAGTTAAAGAAGGTTCTCATAGACGGGGCAGCGCACTCAATATCCTCTTCGCCAAGACCCTGGATGAGATGAAGATTCCTCGTTCAAAGCTGCGGCTGAGTACTGCTCCCTTCCACGAGATAATTCTCGTCTTATCTTCAACTCCCCTTGGACAGATAACTTTGCCGGTCACCTTCAGCACGCGGGATAATTTCCGCACAGAAAACATCTGCTTCAAGACCGCATACCATGCTATACTCGGATGACCGGCACTCGCCAAATTCATGGTGATACCGCACTATACCTACAAGGTGCTCTAGATGCCCGGGCCAGCCGGTGTCCTCTCCCTCCGCAGCGACGTCAAGCAAGCCTTCACCTGCGACAAGGAGAGCTACGAGTTGGCTCAATCGCAAGAGGCGGCAGTCGGACGCAATAGCATTCGGCAAGCTGTCACAACTGAAGTCGAGGATGACCAAGTTTCAGCGAAAAAAGCAGCGAAGTCAGGAATTTCAGCGGACTCTGACATGAAGAATATCCCCCTGGACCCTTCCGACCCCTCCAAGACTGTCCTAGTCGTGACCGGACTCGACCCCAAATAGGAAGACACACTCGTCACCTTCCTCCAAGCCAACAAGGATATCTTCACGTGGAAACCGTTCGACATGCCGAGCTAACCAAGGGAGGTGATCGAGCACGCCCTCAATGTCAAGATAGACGCCAAGCCAGTCAAGCAATGGCTACGGCGCTTCGCACAAGACCGTAAAGATACTATTCGGGAGGAGATAACCAAGCTTCTCGCAGCCGGGTTCATCAAAGAGGTCAATCACCCGGATTGGCTGGCAAACCCAATCCTGGTCCGGAAGAAGAATGGTAAATGACGCATGTGCATCGACTACACCGATTTAAACAAGGCGTGCCCCAAGGATCCATTTGGTCTACCGAGAATAGATCAGGTGGTGGATTCAACTGCGGAGTGCGAACTTCTCAGCTTTCTCGACTGTTACTTGGGATACCACCAAATCAGCCTGAAGGAGGAGGACTGCCTAAAGACGTCTTTCATCATGCCGTTTGGCGCGTACTGTTACATCATCATGCCGTTCGGTTTGAAAAACACTGGAGCAACGTATCAATGAGCAATCCAGCGGTGTCTACATACTCAGATCGAGCGCAACGTGAAGGCCTACGTGACGACATGGTGATCAAGACCAAGTCCAAAGAAGACCTCATCGCTGACCTGGAAGAAACCTTCCAAAATCTTCGAAGATTCAAGATGAAGTTGAACTCGAAAAAGTGCGTCTTTGGTGTGCCATCCGGCAAGCTACTCGGCTTCATCGTCTCGCATCGCGGTATCGAAGCCAACCTGGAGAAAGTCAATGCAATCATGAACATGGCACCTCCGACCAGCCAAAAGGATGTCTAGAAGTTGATAGGCTGCATGGCGGCACTCAGCCGATTTATTTCCCGACTAGGCGAACGGGGTATGCACTTTTTCAAGCTATTGAAGAAAGCAGACAATTTTCAATGGACTCCCGAAGCCCAGCAAGCCTTCGAAGACTTTAAGAAATTTCTAACATCACCACCCGTGTTGGCGTCACCCATGCCCCAAGAACCGCTAATGCTATATCTGGCGGCAACTACTCAGGTAGTCAGCACGGTGCTGGTGGTCGAGCGATCCGAACCGGGTCACATACAAAAAGTTCAACGGCCAGTCTATTTTGTCAACGAGGTCCTTGCCAACTCCAAGATGAGATATCCGCAGGTCCAGAAGCTACTCTATGGCCTACTCATTACTATCCGGAAGCTGGTGCACTACTTTCAATCGCATCAAGTTACGGTGGTCACATCGTATCCACTCGGGGACGTCTTGCATAACCGCGAGGCCACCGGCCAAATCGCTAAATGGGTGCTCGAGTTGATGGCGTTCGACATCACCTTTCAGCCACGGACAGTAATCAAATCACAAGCTCTAGCTGACTTCGTGACCGAGTGGACAGAAGTTCAGATGCCTACGTCAACAGCGAAGCTAGAGTACTGGACAATGTACTTCGACGGTTCTCTACGGATCGGCGGCGCCGGGGCTGGTGTGGTACTAACGTCCCCCACCGACGAAAAACTCAAGTACGTTCTCCAGATCCACTTCCTGGCTTCCCACAATGTCGCCGAGTACGAGGCACTCATCCACGAGCTCCGCATTGCTATATCACTCAACATCCGCTGACTGGTTGTGCGAGGAGACTCTCAACTTGTGGTGAACCAAGTCATGAAAGACTGGACATGTCTCGACGATACCATGGCGGCGTACTATCAGGAGGTCCAAAAGCTGGAAAACAAGTTCGACGGGCTGGAGATAACACATGTCCTACGACAAGACAATGACGCTGCAGATGAATTGGCAAACATGGGATCCAAGCGAGAAGTGGTCCCTACAGGGATCTTTGTCGAGCAACTCATGGAGCCGTCAGTCAAGAAGAAACCAGTGCCAGAGCAGTCGGAAGGCGAACCTACCCCGGCAACAGACGAAGTACTGAACATATGTCAAGATTGGCAGACTCCTGTTCTCAAATTCCTCCTGGACGATGAACTCCTAGAAGATCGCAGTCAAGCCGAACAAATCAAACATTGAAGCAAAATTTTCCTAGTAATAGGAGAAGACCTGTATCAAAGAAGTGCATCCGGTGTCCTCATGCGCTATGTCACCTCCGAAGAAGGCAAGCAAATTCTGCAATCGATCCACTCGGGCATATGTGGCAACCATGCCGCATTCAGGACGTTAGTCAGAAAGGCTTACCGGCAGGGATTTTTCTGGCCAACAGCAGTAACAGACGCAAAAGGCATAGTTCGTACATGCGAGGGTTGCCAGTTCTATGCACGACAAACAAATCTCCTAGCCCAAGAACTCCAAACAATCCCAATCCCTTGGCCCTTTGTAGTATGTGGGCTTGACATGGTCGGGCCTTTCAAGAAAACGCCAGGAGGGTTCACACACTTGTTCGTCACAGTGGATAAATTCACGAAGTGGATTGAGGCAAAACCCGTTGCTACCATAACAGTGGCATGAGCAAAAGACTTCATCATGAGTATATTATACCGATTCGGGGTCCCTAACCACATCATCACGGACAACGGTACTCAGTTCACGGACGGCGTGTTTCAAGATTTCTGTGACGACTTCGGCATCAAGATCTGCTATGCATCTGTGTAGACTATATAGTCGGGTAAATCTAATGACAACTAAGTAAAAACTCAGAGCTTGGCGGCATTGCATATATGTTTACACATGTCTTTACAAAAATTTACATACACCGACTGCATGACGGATTGTTCTTACATACCTAGGTCTCGGGTGATCATTTCTACAGTCGGCCTCGTCTGGGCTATCAGCTCCAGCGACTCCTCAGGTGTCGTCTCCTCGGAGAACCCCTCGCCGATGGCCTCAAGATCTGCCCTGGGGTAGATTGACTTGGTCATCACCAGGGTTTGGGCCATGCCGACAACAACATGCTCATCTGAGTACCTCTTCAGGATACTCGATGCTTTGTTAAGGCGCGCCTGCACTTGGGAGACTGTGTTGGAGCTGGTTCCCACGTAACGAGGATCCATCACATCAAGGAGCCCTTTCACGGACTCGGCAAGGATCTCCCATGACTCCTTGACGACCTTTATCTCTTCTGCAAAAGCTTGAAACTGGATTTGGGCATTGGCTCTAGCAGCTACCCGGGTTCATCGACAAGTAAACTTGTTAGAAAAAATTGCAAACAGAGTACTTATTGGATTGGTTAAGATCATTGTCAGAACGGGGACTTACTTTCATAGTCAGCCTCCCATTTGGCTTTGGCCTTCTCCAGTTCAACCTTCTCTTTCTCGAGCTTGGCGTTGGCCTTCTTCAAGTCGGTCTTGTCTTTTTTGAGCTCAGCTTTGGCCCTCTCGGCCTCCTTCAGCTGGTTTTCCCCCTCTGTTCGGGTCTTCACCTCAGCTTCGAGGGCTGCACATCAGAATGGTCAAGAACCCGAGATTGCAGTCAGGACGCAACTGGGCAGTCGGAAACAACCAAGTTGAAGAAATATGAATGGGATTTAGTCGGGAAGACAAATACAGGAGACTTACTTCCGATCTTCTTGGCTAGAGCCCAGTTCTCATCCCTGAGCTGGTTGACGACCCCTCTCAGCCAAGTCTCCCTCTCCCGGCTCGACCGCTCTAACTCGGCCTTCAAGGTTTGGAGCTGGCCTAATTGTTGGAGTTGGGGGGCAAGCTGGGTCAGGACTTCATTCATTCTCTCCGAGCGGTCAACAATTTTCTGCTCGGGGAGAAACAGAGTAATGTAGAGTCAAGCGTCAGAACACTTATGCAAGGAAGACTACCAAGACTCCAATACGGCAAAAATCATACCTGGACCCCCCGGGACGCGGCGATTGCGACGCGAAGAAAGTCTTCACGCTCCTTCTCTACCGCAACTTCATCGTGCTTGTAACTCTTCGCAGTTCCGTCGGGGGCTACCTAGCGGAATGTCCTCGGGAATCTATGGGGAGGAGCCTCAAGCTTGGGGAGATTCGGTCCTTTTGAAGACGACGACAATGACAGGGGCGGCGACGAGGTCCTGGCCCCTAACTCGGCGGCTACAGGGGCTTCAAAGACACGCTCGGAGGTTGGAGCAACAGCTTCAACATTTGCCCCTTGGTCAGCCAGCATCAGCGGCTCTGCAGTCGGGATGACCTCAGTCTCTACAACTGAGACGATCGCTGGCTCGGCAGACATGCTTGCTGGCGTTGGTTTGGCTGGGGTTGGCTCGACAACAAGAGCGGCCAGCGCGGTCTCCTTGAGATCGATATTGGCTCGTTTCCTACATAGAGAGCTAAGTATCAATATACCACAATACTGAACAGGATTTCTGGGAGACTTAAAGTCGCATACCTCTTAGAGAATTTGAGCCTGCCCTTGGGGGCTCCTGATGTCGGCGGTGGACTGCTGCCGGCTGTTGGGCTAGATGGCGTGGCGGTCGGTGGCGGCATTTTTGTCCTGGTTGGCCCCGCTCCTGGCGTGGCCGACTGGGGCGCTCGGGTACTCGGCAGTGCCATCCTTGGGCTCGATGTCGCTGAGCCCGGCGGCACTTGACCCGACCTCGTACTCGATGGCGCTCTTCTTGGGCTCGATGATGCTAAGCCTGACAGCGCTTGTCCTGGTCTGGGACTCGACGGCCTGGGAGCTGTGCTGGCAGTGTCTTTTATCTTCAGATTCCCAATTGCGGCACTCGGTCTAATAATCTTTCTCTTGCCCTAGTCTTCAACAGGCCTTTTCCCCGCTCTCTTGGAGTCGGGCTAGGCAGCAGAGGGACTTAACGGTCTCTTCTTCTTCTTCGACTTCATGGCCGACAGAGTTTGGGAGTCCTCGTCAAACTCCTCACATGACTGCAAGCAATTCAATGACATACATTATACGCTGCAGGATGATTCAAGATATACATCTACACACATCCATCACAAATGGACAATAAGTTAACATCAGTAAGAGTTACCTTTGGGCGCAGCCTCTTCTTGCTATAAGTTCTACAGACCGCTCTGAGTCTTCAGTTTTGACCACCCCGCTGGCAAAGAAATCCAGCAGGATGTTGGTCACCTTGTGCTGGTCCATCAGGTCGGGATATTCCCGGCTGGGATCACCTCTGCCCTTGTAGTCCCAGCCGAAGTGATACCTCAATTTCAGTGGCCTGATGCACCGAGTCAAGAAACATCTGGCCACCCATGGACCAGTTAGCCCGACGCTCTTCAGCCTGTCAATCTTGTCAATTAATATATGAACTTGGCCCATTTCTTCGAAGCTAGGTACAGATGACCAGTTGGGCACAACCGTCGGAGTGAAACCCATAAAAGGGGGAGGCTTGGTTCAAGATCGGAACAGTAAAACCACTCCTTATACCAGCCTTTGAGAGAAGATTTCAGGGGAATATTGATATAAATCCTCTTTATCTCACTCCTGAGTTGGATACCGGCCCCCCCAATCACCTGGACCTTGCTCTTGGAGGGCTGGGGTTTGATGTGGAATAGATGTCTGAATAGATTCAAATGGGGTTCCACACCCAGGAACCACTCACAAAGAGTCACAAATATAGAAATTTGTAAGATCGAGTTGGGATTTAGATTCACCAACTCGGGTTCATAGAAGTCAAGAAGCTAGCGGAAGAACTCGGAAGATGGAAGAGAAAGACCCCGGTTAAAAAAAGAGGCGAAAACAACGGTCTCACTAGCATGGGGCTCCGGAACCAATTTGCCTTCAGCCGGATGCCAACTGACGACATCGCGGCTTTGCAATCTCAGCTGCTTTTCCAGATGCTTCAGCTTAGCCGACCCGCAATCCTAAGTCGGCTAGGTCTCATCGGTCACCTCCGGGATCTTCGACGCTCTCGGCATGGCTGGGGGTGAGGAAATTTGGGGAAAAGGCTATCGGGGGCTTGGAATGGATGAGGAGGAGCGGAATCGCCCGAGTTTCAGTGGGGAAGAGTGAGCAATGGCGAACCCTAACGAAGTGGGAGGCGAAATTTTGGCGCGGAAGCTGGAAGACGAAACGATTGGAGGATTAGAGAAGATGAGGGAATCTTTTCTCTCTTTTCCCGCCTTTTATAGAGCCTGTACCGATTCGTGGGCTTGGACTTACAAAGTTGGTATTGGGCCACCAAGATATGAGTTCCTATAGTAGCACGCTCAATTTGGGCCGCTCGTTGGCTGTGTTAAAATCACGGTGCTGGTATTACCAACAGGAACCGATGAGGTAAACAGATATGCTTCATGAAGGTCTAATTTGTTGAACACATATGTTCGGGTATCTGTATTATCCACTAGGTATTGAGGATATATCCTTATAAGGATTACAAGCTGGTTTCCATTAAAATTGGAGGCGCAGGTATCTCTTAAGTACACCTGACCACATAATGGATTAAATTTCATAAAGTGGTACTTGGCCTACATGCTTGGCCAACAGTTGCCATGAGTAAATATTCTTCCAGCCGACATGACGCTGAAAAGTCTATCTTTCGAGCAGTGTACTATTCGGGAGAGACTATAAATATTTCTTCCAACTAACATGAAGCTGAGGAATCTAACTTCCGAGTGGGACGCTACTCGGAGAAGACTATAAACGCCTTATTCCGGCTAACATGAAGCTAAAGAGTCTCATATACGAGTGGCATGCTACTCGGCAAAGACTATAAAATATTATTCCGGTTGACATGATACCGAAGAGTCTTATATACCAGTAGTATACTACTTGGGAAAGACTACAGGGTTAAAGGTCTTTGATTTTATATTTAATTGCTTCACAATTAAGCACACATAATAGGTGCGCCTATTCGGCGCACACTGTCCATATTTCTACATAAAGCCCTTCATAGCCTTGCTGCCAGCTGACATGAAGCAGGACTCAGGAAGAAGAAGCACTCGGACAAAGAGTACTCGGGAAGCAATGCACTCGGGCAATCTTCACCATGGAGGATGAGCACTCGGCATCAGCTGTGACTCAACTATGAAGGTCTCAGGAGCTGCTGTGGAAGCCATGGGCCCCGGGTACCTCATCGCAAGCATATGGGCCACTCGGATAGAGGATGGGCCTAGTCTTATAATTAGAGATATGGTAGAATCCGGCAGATTTTACCTTGTATGATAAGGAATATACAGTCCTAGTTGGGTAAATTGTATTTCTAAGAGGAGATCCCTTGGCCGTATCCGGCTGGGACTCCTACCTTGTACCCCTGTCCCCTAGTATATAAGGGGAGGCAAGGCGCCCCATGAGGGCAAGATCACCAAGATCAACACACATTCTTAAAGGAATACCACCACAACTGGACATAGGGTATTACCTCACATCGAGGACCTGAACCAGTATAAAATCTCTTTGTGTTCCTTTAGAATCCACCAAGTTTCGATTCGACGAGTAGCCCTATATTCATATTATCGGTGTAAAACATCAACACATCTAGAGCTTCAGTAAGAGAAATTATTCACTTGATTTAAGTGGTAAATAATCTATAAGCATCAGTGACATCTAGTATTAATTAATTAGAAATTCCTGACAGAGTCATGTAGATCTATCTACAAAATTAAGCGTGACTCTAAAGGGAAGATCAAAAGTTTCTAGACAAAACTTATAGCAAGGGGTAAAGGAAATTGATTATTATAACTTAAGTACATTATGATTTACAGCTCCATCGGATGAATATTAAAATACTGCTTTCATTAGTAATGACTTGCACAAGTTTCATTTACACAAGACAACCCGAGAGGTTGGCAGTGGAAGGCAAGGCAGATAAAAATTGCAACCTTAAGAAATGCTGTCTAGGGATTTAACCAAGCATCTAGATAATGATTAATCATGAGTTACTTTGATCCCATAATACCATTAGTAAATTCGAGAACATGGTGAATGAGGTCAATAATCTACCCTATAGTGCAACACCTGTGACCCATGACTCATGACTCATGTGATATATCTGACGGCCGATATCGTCTGCGTTCATCGAACGGAGCAAATTCCCTCCACGTCCCTCAACCCTTCACCCCGCGCCCCTCGATCCCTCTCTGCCTCCCTTCCCCCCGCTGTCCTCGTCTGTGTCCTTTCTATCGCCGTCACAGCCGCGAAACCCCCAAAACCCTCTACCGCCACCACCAAGCCATGCCGCTACGGAAGTGCCCACCGCTGCCGGCCTAGTGGTCAAAAACCCAACCGGAAACCAAGCCCAAGCTCTCGCCACATGCTAGACCCAGCGAGGCGGCGTCGGCCCTGGGGCTAGGCCCGGCAGTCCCGATCTTCCTAGACAGCGTCCTTGCCACCTTCTCATAGCACGAGCGGGCGATCTACAAGCTCGTATTCGTGGGGAGGGCGACAAGGGCACGACGCAGACGGATATTTGGATCAAGACAGGGATGCCGGCCAACACCCTCACCAAGCACCTCTGCGGCCTCACCAAGGGCATCCTCAAGGTAGTCAACAGCGTCCACAAGCGCGCTGAGAAGATCTACGTGGACGCCCGCATCGACCCATCCCTAGAGATCACTTGTGGCACCTGGTACCGCAACGGCTAGCTCGACTACGAAGCTGTCGCCTCCATGCGCCGCAGGTGCCTCGACCAGATCGACAAGCTCAGCATCGCCATGTACATTGACAGGTTACATTAGCACTTCTATAAATGATGGTCCGGGATGCTTGATGTTGAGTTGTCTTGATCCGTCCTCATAGCTGCTGTTGGTCAAGATATGATCAACTCATTGGCTGACGACGAGGATAGGGAAAAGTATGGGCGATATCTTCACAAATCATACATCGAAGATAATTGAAAGGTAGGACGATCATAATACAAATGAATAAATGAAAATCTGTATGGCTGATATTTGATTTTCGGCGGTCTTGTTATTGATCCATTGTCCATTAACATTCTGCAAGACACTTTTTTTGAAAACCAATACTCAGATCATCTATTTATTATAATTTCTCTGCACAATATACACAATTCATCTCTCTACTTTTACTGATCTCTTGACTATCAGATCATCTATCCTATAATACACAAACAGTAGTTCTTCAGTCCTCATTCATTATTCTTCAGATCTGTCCGCGTCGAATCGAATGCTCCACATCGTCCAACGTCTCCCCTCGCCCTGCCCTCCCCACGTCTCCCCTGTGACTCCCTGTCCCACACTCGCCGCGCACCCCCTACCCCTCTCTCTCCCTCGCATGAGACCAAGCGCCGCCGCCGCCGCCGCCGTCATGCCGCGCCCCCCTGACCCCTCTCTCCTTCCCTCCCACCCTGCCCCCTCACCTCGTGTCATGCCTCCTTGCCATCACCACCCCAAACCCTACCTCATTGCCGCCGGCTCCCAGCCTGCGACTGCGCCCCGGCGCAACCTAGTCGCCGCCGCTTTCGCTCTCGCACGACCAAGGATCGGCAGCAGCGCGGTCGTCAACGACGACGCTCACCCGGTGCCCCCGTGACTCCCTGTGCCCCTCTCGCACGTGGGCGGTGCGCCCCCAATCCCTCCCTCTCCCTCTCGCACGAGACCAAGCGCCGCCGCCGCCGTCGCGCCGCTCCCCCCGACCCCTCTCTCCTCCCCTCCCCCTCACCTCGCGTCGCGCCTCCTTGCCGGCAACACCCTAAACCCTACCACATCGCCGCCCGCTCCCGGCCTGCAACTGCGCCCCGACGCAACCCTAGCCGCCGCAGCTTCCGCTCTCACACGGCCACAAATCGCCGCCCCCGCCATCGTCGCCCGTCAATAACCGCGCCACCGCCGATCCCCTTTAAATTTGCCTTCTTCCTCCTCAGGTAATGTCCTGAATGGTGTACTAGCTGTTCGATTAGTTTACAGTGCAGACCTTCCCTATACAGATTGATCATGCCTTTTAAGATGTTTTGACCAATTAAGATCAATATAAGGATTAATATCATGTTGTATGACTTGACAATGTAGCCCAGGAACGTTCCGAACGGGCCGGCAAGGAGGTCAATCCCAACCATGGACACTTCCAACAGGAAATACGGTATGTTCCTGCATTTTTGCCCCAAATCGTGCTTTCCAAATCATTTTAAGGAAATGTTCTGTGATATCCTCCAACCCTGATTCCTCAATTTGAGTTAAATAGCTGCTATTGCTTTGGGGCGCTGAGGCACAACACAACATCGCAGCGAGAACAGACAGAGCGCGGTGGGTGGCAAGGAATCATCAGGTACACCCCTTCGAACTGAAAGTTTTAGTCTTTCAGTAGCCCGATGATCGTCAACTCAAAGCTTTTCGCTGCGTCGGCTACTTTTTCCCCTTTGCATCTAAAGTTAGGAAACTAGGCAGTGATGGATTTTTCAGTAATTGACCAAAATTAGGTATGCTGAAATCTTGGTTCAGTAGTTGACCAATATTTTCAAGATAAGCAGTATAATATAAATCCAGTTTGTTTTGTTAAAAAAGAATATATCCATCACAAATTGAATCAAATACAGATGTTGCCCTTCAATAGCCCTTGAAATAAATATAGATCTTGTTAAAAAAATAAGCAGGGGTTCAGTTTCTGGAATTAACCGGAAGTTGGGCTAGCTATGGTTTTTCAGATTAATATAAATATCCAGCACAAATTGAATCAAATCCAGATGATGCCCTTCAGTAGCCCTTGAAATAAATATAGATTTTGTTAAAAAATAAGCTGGGTTCAGTTTCTGGAATTAACAGGAAGTTGGGCTAGCTATGGGTTTTCAGATTCAGATTTCAGTCCATCAAATTGAAAGCACACAGCATATCTGTAAATTTTCTTGGTTTATTGAGCTATTAATCCTATTCATTTCAACAGTAACAAGAACATGAAAAACAGAGCATAAAGGCTACATGCACAAATTAAGACTTCTGCATCTTGGCATGAACAAGATATAGTGACAGGTAAGATCATGTAGTAATGTATATACAAAACTTAAAAACTATCTTCTTTGTCTTCCCTGCAGCAGCCAATTGTGATAGTATTGTTCTGTTTGAATTGCCAAACCCAATAATTCAATCAACCGCTCCCACTGTAGTGTTTAAAGCTCCATATTGCTTAATACCACACCTACTGTGGTATATAGATGTGAAGCCATTTCATTCATCTGATCTGATACTTGTGTAATTGCTGCTGTTTGTAAACTGTGGTGCCTTATTCTAATGAATGTGGTGTATAAAATGATTACCCCTATTTTGATGCAATCTGTACCTTGGCTAACACTAAATTGAATTTGCTAACATTGGGTATTGTTCTGATGACTTCTAGGCTGGAAGCATCTTTTGAAGCCCTTGGTAAATTTTTAGCAATGCAATTTTTTTTCTAAAGTTGAAAGCAGCTTCATTCATGTAAACCTGCATAATAATTGGTTGGCAGTTACATGCATGTGTTCACACAAGTACACATGTCATTTTATACACGTCTGCATAAAAGATTGTAAGAGGATTAAGGACTCTGTGTGCACTTATATTCAGAGGTGATTTAAAATATTTTTAGATATATTGACTTCAGATATAGCACTTATATTCAGAGGTAAATATAAGTGCATAAATCTTTTATCCTACAAGTTTAAATCACCTCTGACAATATATAAGTCAATATATTAAGGACTCTGTGTGCACTTATGAAATGTAGCACTTTCTGATCTATTTATTAGAAAGTCAATATAAGTTTTTGGGGTTCTAGAATAAATATATTGATCAAAATGTGCTGTAAAACTGAATATAAGTTTTTGGGGGTACCTAGAAGTGTTTTTTCAGCCATGTCAATATATCCGAAATCAATCTTGTTAGACCCAGGTGCAATGGAGACTTGTTCCTCTTATTTCAATTGTTGGATTTGGGCTTTATGAGGTTTGGTTTTACAGGGATTGGTTCTGCTCCTTTTACTATGGAAGAGAGTAATTTATTTTAAATGAATGCAGGTTGCTAAGTGCATGGAAATTGGTCTTCCTTGACTCATCCTTGCTTGGAAATTGTGTTTTCTTAGGTATTAACATCATTTTACTACCCTTGGCACAACCAGAGCAATTTTTAAATATGTTAATGTGCTTATTATGTTTGTATTCTGGACATTTTAATCCTATTGTTGATTATGGACTTTGCAAGCTGATGTTGTTTTATAATGAAACCATCCCTTGAATTTTGTGGAAACTGAGGTGCAAATGGTCACCGTCCTAACCCCTATTTCATATTCTCTTCCCATCAGGTTTGAATTACTTAAATGTCACAGCGGTGCGGCGCGGCCACCTGCAAAAGCCTGTTTTAACCGCGTGTAATTAGTTGTTTCTTAGTAGTGTGCAAATCCTTCCTTTTCCCTTGTGCTCTGAAGGAATTCTTTGTGACTTATTCACCTTTTTGTTTACCATAAGCTAGCTTCAATAGTCTAATATGTTGATGACTTATTTCATAACTTTATTGGGAAAAGGCACAGTTTTTATATTGCTCTAATATGTATCCTTGTTGACATGATACAAATACATGCATGATCTTGTTTTTTGTTTGTTAGCATCCTACTGTTTGGTGTTTGCTTCACGGTAGAACTCGTGATGAGAGCTTTTGCCTTTCTGCTGCTTCTCCCCACGAGAGAATGAGTTGGCTTAGGCTCTGTTTTTCCTCTGGATTTTTTTGATATGCTCTTCTCTTTGATGCCAAATTGCCAATAAAATTTTGGGGGGAGAAAAGGGTGATGGTGATATCAACCCACATGTCATAGTGTTATCATCACTTACTAAACTATATTTGCCAAGCAACCGTGTTGGTATTAATCTCCTACTGCCTTCTCTACCTTTTCAATCTACACTCTGCACCACTATTGCTGATTGTGCAATTTTGCGATCTGATGTTGTTGAAGGACTAACAATTTTTAATTGCTCACTTTAGGCTCATGACAGACGGCTATTAGGTTGATCTCTTCTCTACTAATCACTGAAACTTTGTATAACATGTTGTGCTCCATAGACCTTAGGTGAGCTCCTGTGAGTCGTAATCTCTTTAGCTATTTAGATCTATTTGACCTCTACTATTGTTAGGTTTATGGTAACCACAGGCTATTTTATTGCTCTCTTCCCTAAAGGTACGAACGAAATGCTGCTGACATTATTCACCTGGCTGGTGATGGCAAAATTCTCACAAAAGCAGGGCCACGTTAAAGCAGTAACCATAGTAATATTTACAGTTTTTAGCCAGAAATTTGTTCCAAGATGTTATTTTATTTGGGTTAATTCAATATACGACCATCATTTATTTGATTTTAAGCCATTTATGGGTTTGACAGCCACTGTTCTTGGTTAGATGTAGAATAATATTCCACGGTTCATGTGGTTCTCCTGATTGATTAATACTTGACTGCTTGCTCTCTCTAGAAAACGATGCACAATACCATGGATAGGTAGAAAAGTAGAGTGGAGAAGAGCAAGATTGCATTGAGAATATGCGAGGAAGATAGTTACCATAATACTTTGTATTTGAATTGAATTTGTTCATCTATATATTGATGACATACTATAATATCAAAATGTCTTAAAATCTATTAGGTATAGGTTCTATTTAAAAACCAGCACATTATCAGCTTTTGTAATTTAAACAACATAGACATATATGGAGTGAGATATAAATTATGTCAAACCGTGGATCATGGCAGATTAACCAATCCATGCCTGCATTATGACTTGTGACTATAGATTAGAAGTGTCTTTTCCACAATGGAATAGAAGATTCTCAGTTGAGTAAGAAATTTTTTGCCAGCTTTGTTTTTGGTCCATGTTACGGCTATACTTCATTCTTTGGTTATTTATATAAAGGACATCATCCTTTTACTTCCCTGACATTGGATGAATTATTTGGATCGTAGGTTCGATTGTCGTACTCAAATCAATGGGGGTATAACCTTGTGCTGCGTCAAATTATCATAGGATGACAGCTGCTCTGAACTTGATATTGTTGTATCATCAAATTAAGTTAACCCCTATACATTTGAAGTGGCTACTTCTTATTTAAAAAAGACAATTTTCAAGCAGATTAACGATGTAAGTGGGTAACTTAAATAAAGAAAGAATATTTCTCACTCACGTTATCTACTGAAAGTTTGAGTGCTTTCCTTCTTGGAACACATGATAGTTCAGGCTTCATTCTTCAGAAAGAAAAACTTCATGACGACTAGATTCAACACCAACCAAAAACCAAAACTACATCTTGACTTCTTGACGTTCCATTGCTCCTTGAGATCTACATCTCAGATACTGGGATATAAGGAACCAACCTTCTTGGACATTGTTCTAATTAAATCTATCTTATTCTATGTTTGATTATCAAAACATATATCTTCTTTTAGTTGTTTGATTTGCATTATAAAAATATCACCGTAGCGTTAGCATGGGCATATTACTAGTACCAGATAAGAGCAAATACCAAGTACTGTCCACCAAGGTGGAAATAAGACTGGCTAAAGCCGAGCAAATCACATGGACTTCACTTGATTATGATAACAAACCAAAGGCTCTTCCACAAAAGATTATCTCACCAGATAACAAATTAAGCAAAACTATTGTAGCTGGATTTCCAGAAAATATGACCTTGCACGATTGGACCTACTGTGTTGCTTCATGTGGTTAGTTAAAAAGTTCAAGTGTTGAATCTTATAAGAGGTTACCCTTCAATATGTGTACTTTGCTGGATATAATTATTTAATGTTTTATCCCCTTTTTTCCTAAAAATGGAGTGAACTTCTCTCTATATTTTGATTAATTGGACCTTGATGTTCTTACAGTTAATATATTATACTATATTTTCAAAATGGTGCTGTCAGTTGGTAATTAGTGCGAATGACTTTGCAGAAATGATCAAGTGCCATTTTCAATCCGCACTTCTTAACCTATAGAATATTGGATCTCTAATTTCCATTTGCATTTTGCTGATTGCGTGCTTATTAGCTTATTTTCTGAGATTTTGGGCAAGTAAGGTTGTGTCTATAAGGTATTATTTATCTGAGGCTCTCTTTTTCATTTGTAATTTTTTTGCATGCCGCTAAATATATACTACTATATACTAAGGGAAAAATTAAAATATCTTCTACATTTTTCTACAAAATATTGTACATTTGAAGCTTGAAATACACTTACTAATGACCAGAGTTATCTGTTTACAGTTAATTATATTGTTGTGTTAAATAGACTTCAATAAATGCAATAACTACGGTATTAAATTCTTATTAGCTCAACAATGGCAATCTGCAAAAGATTAATAGAACCCATCATCTGAAGGCATATTTTCCCCATAACTATTGAATACTAACATTTTTTAGCTTTACCTCTCTTCATCCAAGGTAAAATGTATGAATATATCTCTGAAAGTTTGTAAAATATGTATTTGGAGTTTGAATCCTACATGGCTTCTCAATTTTTGCACTGTCTCCGAATTTTGAAAAAAGTTAGTGCTCCCTCTGTTTTTTAATAGATTGTGAATTTTTGCATGGTATTATTCTCTAGGATGTGGAACTCTACGAGATTGTGAAGTCTCTGAACAGGAATCTCAAAAAATGGGCTTAAATTTATTAGTGTTTTGGCATCGCATTCAATTCTCACTGATGTTAGTATTTTACAAATCAAATCCTCCTGCCATGCTGCTACTGCAATGAAGACAACTCATGTACCAACAAATATTTTATTAAGCTGAATGACCATGATTTAAATATTACCTAAGAACAACAAATTTTAAGGTATTTAGCATGCACCATATATGGGAAGTATTTAGAGGGGACAGCACAAATGTGAGGTACTATTTCTTGAATATTTTATTCTCAAGATGACAAGCATGTGAGGTGCACTTAGACTGTAGCATAATATTTTGTCAAAGAAATTGGCGCCTGTCTGCATATGCTGTTGAACTCATACTTCACTCTAAATGGTTCAATGTGTCTTCTTAATTTTTCGTTAGGCTGAATCATTCTGCATTGTGGTTGAGCTTGCAGATTTGGTGACTAGAAGAATTCCATTATTCCGAAGCATAAAATGGACGTCTGGTGTTAGATGAGTTCAATGATAGGAGCTAGACAAGCTGAATATATTCACTGGCATTATAGTGAACCACCTCTAGATGATGCTCCATTTGAAGTTCATTTGAGTTCCTTGGCAAAATGGCAAGATCATCTCAACAGCTAGACTAAGCAGGCAGTCATGTTTGTGTCTAGCTTAGTCTAATAACAAGACCTTTTGACAGACATGGGTCTTATGTTACCATGAAAAAATTGTTGCCTGATCAATGTTCTGAGCTGTGCATTGGCATGTAAGCAAACTTTCTTTGTGTAGCCTGCACTGCTATTGTTGGGGATGCTTATCCCTATTCAGAAACATCAGTTCCAGGATTTCTTTCCATGTTGCTTCCCACGGAGAAAACAAGGTATGGTACTACATCATGTATTTTTGGTTCACATTTGGAATTTTGCTAGTGGAAATGTATGGTACGAAAGAATTTGAGCAGAACACTACTGAATATATTGAAGTGATGTGTTTTCTTTTCCTCTTCTCCTATGGTGATAAACCACATATGTATTCTTAATTTGGAGGAAAAATTGATGAAAAGCAGCATTACGGTGACCTAGGCATAATAGACTGGGATGCGAGGCTGGTAAAATGCCAATTTTACTTGGTATGCAGTATGCACACAACTCTATATGTATAAATAGCTTCTACAGTTTTTTTTTTTTTGTGCTATTTCTACATCATGTGCTGCAAAATTCTGAACCATTATGCTCAGCAAGTTGTTCGCCTATGTTGTCTCAACATAGCAGGTTCTAAGCCCTGGTAAAGGAAGAGGAGAGGGCCCCCTGTCCCTATAAGGTTGTGTTAGGCTTGGCGAGCCAATGTAAAACCTAGCCAATCAGATGGAGATGAAACCCAAAAGAAAACCGTTGGGGCGTAACCCTCTTAGCGACGCGCCATATCGGAACCCGGGTATGGTGTTAAATGGGCAAGGGCCGGGTCGTCACCCCCGTGACGCGCCGTGTCGTGATCTGGGCAGGGTGTTAAGTGAGCAAGGATCGGGTCGTCGCTTCCTTAGTGGCGCGCTACATCGGCGCCCGGGTGTAGTGATAAATGAGCAAGGGTCTTCACATCTGACTCGACGGGTGCGAAGGGTAAGGAAGCTAGTCGAGCCAACTAGGATTCGTTTAGGTAGTTGGAATGTAGGGTTTCTTACGGGTAAGTTGAGAGAGTTAGTTGATACAACGATTAGGAGGCGTGTTAATATCTTATGCGTTCAAGAGACTAAATGGAAGGGTCAGAAAACGAAGGAGGTAGATAATACTGGCTTCAAGCTTTGGTACACAGGGACAACTGCAAATAGAAATGGGGTAGGAGTTCTGATTGACAAGAGCCTCAAGAACGGTGTGGTGGATGTGAGAAGACAAGGAGATAAGATCATCTTAGTCAAGCTTGTCATTGGTGACATGGTCTTGAATGTAATTAGTGCGTATGCACCCCAAGTAGGCCACAATGAGAGTGATAAGAGGCAGTTCTGGGAAGACTTAGATGGTATGGTTAGAGCTATACCTAGTACCGAGAAGCTTTTCATAGGTGGAGATCTCAACGGCCATGTAGGTGCAACAAATGCAGGCTTCGAGGCAGCACACGGAGGTTTTGGGTACGGTAGTAGGAATCAAGAGGGAGAGGAAGTCTTAGACTTTGCTATAGCTTTTGATCTGATGGTAGCCAACACTTTCTTTAGGAAGAGACAATCCCACTTAATAACTTTTAGTAGTGGCCAACACTCTAGCCAGATTGACTTTGTCCTCACAAGAAGAGAGGATAAACAAGCATGCTTGGATTGTAAGGTAATACCTGGAGAGTGTGTGGTTTCTCAACATAAGCTTTTGGTGGCTGACTTGCGCTTCCAGATGTGCGTTCGTAGGGACAAACAAGCTAAGATTGCAAAAAAACGAAGTGGTGGAAATTGAAAGGAGAGTCGGCAGAGGTTTTAAGAAAAGGGTTATCGAAGAGGGCCCTTGGGATGGAGAAGACGACGCAAACAACATGTGGAAGAAGATGGCAACATGCATCCGGGAGGTGGCTTCAGAGGTGGTTGGAGTGACTAAAGGGAGTGGATGCGAACCTAGAGATACTTGGTGGTGGAATGAGGGCGTCCAAAAGGCTATTAAGGAGAAGAAAAGAATGCTATAGGCGTTTATACCATGATAGGAGTGCGGACAATATAGAGAAGTATAAGATGGCAAAGAAGGCAGCAAAGCATGCTGTGAGTGAGGCAAAAGGGCGGGCTTACGAAGGTCTATACCAACGATTGGGTACAAAGGAAGGAGAGAAGGACATCTATAGGATGGCTAGGATTCGCGAAAGGAAGACGAGGGACCTCAACCAAGTTAAGTGCATTAGGGACGAGAGGGAGCAGCTTTTGGTAAAGGAGGATGAGATCAAACACAGATGGCAAGAGTATTTTGACAAGTTGTTTAATGGTGAGAACGGGAACACAACCGTTCAGTTAGATGACTCTTTTGATGACACCAATAGGCGCTTTGTGCGGAGGATCCAAGAATCAGAAGTCAGAGAGGCGTTGAAAAGGATGAAAGGGGGTAAGGCAATGGGTCCTGATGGTATCCCAATCGAGGTGTGGAGATGCCTAGGGGATATAGCTATAGTATGGCTAACCGAGTTGTTCAACAACATTTTTCGGTCAAACAGGATGCCTGATGATTGGAGGAGGAGTATATTGGTACCGATCTATAAGAATAAGGGAGACATTCAAAGTTGCACTAATTATCGAGGAATTAAGTTGATGAGCCATACGATGAAGCTATGGGAGCGAGTAATCGAGCATCGCCTAAGAGGAGTGACGCGGGTCTCTATGAACCAATTTGGTTTCATGCCCGGAAGGTCAACCATAGAAGCAATTTTCTTAGTAAGACAAGTTATGGAGCGGTATAGGGAGCAGAAGAAGGACCTACACATGGTTTTTTATTGACTTGGAGAAGGCCTACGATAAGATACCAAGGAATGTTATGTGGTGGGCATTGGACAAACATAAAGTTCCAACAAAGTACGTTTCCCTCATTAAGGACATGTACAACAATGTTGTGACTAGTGTTCGAACAAGTGATGGTGACACATGTGACTTCCCGATCAAGATAGGACTACATCAAGGGTCAGCTTTGAGCCCCTATCTATTTGCCTTGGTGATGGATGAGGTCACAAGGGACATACAAGGGGATGTCCTTGGTGTATGCTTTTCGCGGACGATGTAGTGTTAGTTGATGAAAGCCGAGCGGGAGTAAATAGGAAACTAGAGTTGTGGCGGCAGACTCTAGAGTCCAAAGGTTTTAGGCTCAGCAGAACTAAAATCGAATATATGGCATGTGACTTCGCACTGCTAGACATGAGGAGAGGGTGTTAGTTTGGATGGTCAAATAGTGCCCAAGAAGGATACCTTTCGATATTTGGGATCAATGCTACAGAGAGATGGGGATATCGATGAAGATGTTAGCCATAGAATCAAAGCGGGGTGGATGAAGTGGCGTCAATCATCGGGTATTCTCTGTGACAAGAGGGTACCACAGAAGCTAAAAGGCAAGTTCTATAGAACAGCAATTAGACCGGCAATGTTGTATGGTGCAGAATGTTGGCCTACAAAAAGACGGCATGTTCAGCAGTTAAGTGTTGCGGAAATGCGTATGCTGCGTTGGATTTGTGGTCATACAAGAATGGATCGAGTCCGGAACGATGATATACGTGATAGGCTAGGGGTAGCACCAATTGAAGAGAAGCTTGTCCAACACCGGTTGAGATGGTTTGGACATGTCCAGCGGAGACCTCCAGAGGCACCAGTGCATAGTGGAATCCTAAGGCGCGACAGTGATATTAGGAGAGGCAGGGGAAGGCCAAAATTGACATGGGAGGAGGCAATAAAAAGGGACTTGAAAGGATGGAATATACCCAAAGATTTATCTTTGAATAGATGTGCTTGGAAAGCAGCCATTTATGTGCCTGAACCTTGATCTGCAGCTTCTATTGGGTTTCAACTCTAGCCTACCCCAACTTGCTTGGGATTGAAAGGCTTTGTTGTTGTTGTTGTTGTTGTATTATGCTCAGCAAGTATTTTTTTAACAGTGTCTATTGCAACCATTTACAAATTAACCTGTTCAACAACTTCTCATGTATCTACTAAATTTCACTGTAGTCATCAAAGAGAGTCTGGTCTTCTATATATTCAAATGACCGAGGTTATTTTGAACAATCAAGAATATTTAGGGCTGTAAGACCAATGGAGGGCAATTGGTCAGACCACTGGAGATCCATTTTGAGGTAATTTACCACTTCATCGACTTTTTATGTGGATTTTCCTTATTAACTAATGTCGGGAGCACTGAGTTCATACACAATGTGTACAATCCACGTGAATATGTATCATATTGACAGAAATATCTCATTTGTGCAGTTAATTCGTGGTTGATAAAACTCTGCTTCAGTTTATAGATCACTGTTCATTCATGCTTCTTAGAGCATAGTACATTTTACAAATAAAAAATGTATCTTCAAAGTTCCTGCAATATTTGAAGTGATTATTGTGTAGGGATAATTTTGTTGCTTGCAGGGACAGCTAACCACCTTGCCATCTGAACTTTGATTGGGTCCTTCTCATGTTATCCCATGGTAAATAATAAGAGTCTTATCTTTGAAATTTTGCAGATCCCATGTTGTTTGTTTAAAACAGAAAATGTTGTCTTCAGGTATGACCAATGTAAATATCCCATGTTCAACTTAGTATAGAGATTGCATCTTTTCTCAATATTGCAACCTGGTTAGTTCCGATACATAACTGTTTCATGTTATTCTAATTATTGAACATGTAATTGTTTCAATTGTGTGTCCCAGTTTGCTTTGTTGGGTTATTTCTTCATATTGTTTTTTCCCACATGATGTATGGGAGTGGGTCTATATGAAGTCAGAAATGACAAGAGAGAAATGACGAGCAATGATGCTTGAAGGGTCAATCCATTTCAAGGCTTATGCGTCCATAATGTTCTGTTTTCAGTCAGTACATTAATCTAATGATATTTCTTTAAGTGAGTGATTCACTAGAATGCAAGGATAATGTCACGGAATATATGGTAGAAGGTAATTGTAGAAATATAATGATATCTATATATGTCTATGAAAAAAGCAATTTCAAATTTTGATTGTCTCCACATCTAAAGGTCTCACGTCAAAATATAATTAACGTCTGTTGTTGTATTCATATAATGCTTCAATGATCTTTTTATTGCTTGGAATGGTTTTAATTGTATTTTGTAGCATTCTTTTTTGCTATAGTCATAACGTATTATAATGATTCGCTATGTGAATAAGCATGTGGAATTTTTCGGAAATTTTGGGATATGTTCGTTCAATACTTTTGCGCAATACAACTAAATTGCTAACAATTTTCTCCAGTAAAGTGTAAATTCATGTTTCTTTATTTTTACAACGTGCGTTGCACGTGCATGATTACTAGTTATATAATGGTGGATAATTTATTGCACTAGTACCCCATCATGTGGATGATATCCCATTACTAAGCATATACAAATAAGATGCATCAAAAGGGATCTCTATCATAAAATTAATGATATCGGTGAAATTTCAAATTTTTCGGAAATTAGGATACACCAAGAATGGTCTAAAGGGGTAATAGACATATCTGAAGAGTCATATATTGACATAAGTTGAGAGTGATATATTGTTATAAGTGATAAAGTCATATATGCTCAAATTAGTTATGCGGAATAAATTAGAATTAGATGAATAATTAATTAATAAATAAATGAAGTTATGATTCCATATGCTTGAGTTGTTAGAAGCTTGATGAGCACATGTTTGGACGCACACAGACTTGGCATTACCTATTGGGATTTATGGCAGATTTACTTAAACCAGGATTTAAACCACTCGTACTTCATCAAGGAAATCTTGCATTATTTGCATGACACTCATGGTATGCTCACATATAATAAGTCTGATGACCATAAAAGTTTGGGTCATTTAGACAATAATTTGTGGGGATCGTGGATACTTAGAAATCTACATTAACTTATGTCTTTACCCTCGCATAAGGAGTGATAACCATGGAAAAGCTCTGAATTAAATGCAAATAATCGACAATGCAAAGCTAAAAGTTGTGGCATGTTGTGATGTAATAGAGCAGTTTGTATGACTTGAGAACATTTCCCAAAATTAAGAGTGGTAAATAGCGCTCGTAGACCACTCAATGTGTACTGCGATGATGAAATTGCACAATATTAAAACCACAGTGTTCTATTCCACTAACAGCATGTTGTGTGTTTCTATCAAACACATTGGCATTATATTGTGAAAGATTGGTCTTAGGATCGAATTTTTAAACTGAGCATATTATTATTAAATTAGTGCTTGTGGATTTACATCCCAAAGGCTCATAAATTAAGCTTAATTTAAGATTATGTTGCTGGCCGGCACAAGTTTAAGTTAGAGCCTTTTGACTAAGATCCTGGATGAGGGGGCATAAATTTTCAGTCAATACCTATTAAATTAAGCTTAAGTTTATTTAAGTACTACAGTGAACTATATAGGCTTGTTGTCTCATAGATGTTTAATGTTGTGACACATTGCCTTTGGGAGCTGTCTTGCTTAGTAAACTCATCAATTAGCCTCAAAATCAAGAGGATAATGTTGATTGATTTATCGATCACTTCCGATATGGTTTGGGAAGAGATAGAACTCCACCGTTTCCTTACCATGCAAGAAAGAAAATATATGCCGTGATTGGTGGCATAATAAACTAATCCTATCTGGATCGCCCCCGAGCCCCACCAGTGCAAACCAAAATAAAGAAAGAGGAGGCGCTAGACAAATGCAATGACCGAACCTTTCGCTAATTCTCTAAACCCTAAAACTAGCCTGATCGACTCAAGCACTAGAAGGGGTTTGTGTCGTGATCCATTACTGTGCAGGAGGGATGTCGCTACCTCAACATGAATCTATCCGGTGACATCTAGCAGATCAAACCGGTGAATAAGCTCCACGGTGCAGCCAGGAGAAGAAAAGAAGAACAAAATACGAGAAGAAGCAAAATCAACACAACTAATTGGTTTCAATAGCTTCACAAAAGGTCAGTACATCAAATACAATCCCGTAATTAACAGAGGAGGTGATCATGTTGGGCCAAGAATTGGTCATGTAAATTGAACTCCAACATTAAGATTTTACCGTATATGAGTTAACGTAGAAAGCAGAGCAGCTTTGTCAGATTTTCTACCTAAATTTTTTCAAATAATGCACGTTGCAACCCATTTATTCACTCATTTTTCCTTTTCAATTACTCTAATGTCTACCTGATTATAGACTTTGAGCTCTCACAGGTCACAATAGGGTCAGCTCAGGCAGGCTTTATGTAATGGGATACTTCGGAGCTAATAGCTTGTCATCTACTTGATTGCAATGTCATTATTCTGGTTAAAGAGGTCTCCCTCCTCTTCACGCTCAGGAAAGAAAAAGAAAAGATGAGTTGCATTGAAAAGTATCCTTGATAGCTTAAAAAGTATGCATTTAACTTTAAAGCATGCAACTGATTCCATCCAAAAACACACCAAAATATGGATGGTTATAACTGGTTGGCTTTTTCGGTGTAGATTGATTTGCCTACCTAATTAAAAATATTGCAGTGTAAATCTAAAAATGATAAATTAGTTTTTCTATGTTATCGTGTGGGATGGCAATTTAGTGAAATTCACATCTTAGAGGGGCGTCACCGTCATGTATATAATGCTAGTATATTATACACAGTCAACTTTGCAGATACCTAATGGCCTTTAAACTTCTTTTTCAAGCAAAGACAATGCTCTTCTTTTCTCTTTTATCTTTTCCTTTTATTCTCTTTCTTGCTCACTTTTGCTCGTGCTCACGTGGCCCTCAGTAAGAATAATCTCCCTACATCCTCTCCCACATTAAGCACTTTCCTCTTTCCTTTGCATCGTTCTAATCTTTCGCTACTGTTCTCGAAAGAAGATAAGTTTTTGCGCAAATGAACTGAAGAGTTCCTCCTTTACATCTCTTGTGCAACTTCCTGAGATTCCTAATTCCTTGATCTCAGCCCTCTTCCTCCTCGTGCACTGGCATTTATGTAGCGTTTCTTTTTCTTCCTTTTCCAACCCCTTTGCAAGGATCTTTCCTGCTTCCTTTACTGAGCTGCTTATAAGCAGCTGGCACATCGCACTGTCATTCTGTCATATTCATTCCCTTCGTCCGGTGCAGATCTCCGACTAGCTTAGGCTTCTGCTAGTATGCTATGCACAACTCTTTCTCCTCTTGTTTTACTTATATTTGTTCTTTATTGTTTGATTGATCACTCTCAAGTCTGAACGCTAGCTGACCAATCTCTACTTCTGTCCATTGTGCAGGGTTCATTAGGAAGGCATGGGTTTCCAGAGGAAAATCAAAATTCTAGCCAAGAGAACCATCCTGGAGGCCGAAAATGTAACCCTGCATTCCGCGAGGCTTTGGTCCCTGAAGACGAAGCGGCCCCGTGCAGAGGAGGAAGAAGCAGCAGCAGCTTTGACGCCGACAGCTTTCGGTGAAGGGGGAGGGGTTCAAGGTGCTCTGCACTGCCCACCTGCGCCGAAGAAGCCGAGGCTTGTGATAGGGTGCAGCCTCGACGGGTTCAAGGTTCTGAGCGTGATGGACTTGGGTTGCTTCCGGCGTTGAGCCAGCTAGGGGTTGTTTCTGTACAGGCCAGCCAAGTTGGGAGGGTGCCTGCCTGATTATTCATGTTCATCAACGATTACTTGATTTGCTTGTGATTACAGCTTTTCGTTTTCTCCTTTTGAAGCGAAACTCATTTCAGTTCTTCACCATCACCTTAGCCACCTGTCGTGTAGTTTTGTTGTTGGAGAAGGGATCATCGTTTGGCAGGCATTACCAAAACAATTTGTTTGCCAACTGTTTGGACATGATGAAAAATCGTTGGTGTTCAGGAAAATCGTTGACAGTTGGACAGGATGGTAAAAATAATGAGAAAACTACTCTATACGCTTTTAGATTCAACAATACGCATGGCGCTAATCCATTTCTTCCCAGGTGCACCACGCTAATCGACCGCTAGCTTAGGCTTATTGGATTGGGTTTTAAGCTGACTTTTTTTTATACGGTTTATAAGTATGTCGCTTTTAGGCCTTAAGTTCAATGCTAGAGTCTTTTTTAGAGTTTATGACTTAAACTTATTCTCTTGGTGTTCGTGAGCATGTTTTCTGAACTACTAAACGGTGTGTTTTTTAATACTTTATATATATATTTTTAAAAAATTAGATAAATCTATTTTTAAGTTTGGAGTAGTTAATACTTAGTTAATCATGTGTAAATGACTCATCCTATTTTGTGTGTTGCTTCATAAGGTTTTTTAAACAGTGCCAATTTTGACTTATAAGCCGACTGATATGCCCAAACAAAGAGGGTAGTGTTGATGGATTGTGGAATGAAACTGAGTTTATAATGATTATTTGAGGGTACAAATAAATGAATTAAATATTTTAAAAATAAAAAGTTGATTTTAAAAAGTTTTCTAAAAATGCACCCATAGTTGTAAAAAACAGTACTCAGGAAGAAATTTTTTGTACAACTGAAAATTTGATACCTCCTTTGACTGCTAATTGCCTTTGATGTTTCAATGGCGTTGGACCCTTGACCCATATGTCAACACAGATGCTATTGAGATTGGGTGGCAAATAAGGGGTTGGGACAAAATTGCATGTGAGGAGTTTCACGTATATTTTCCTTGGGTTTCCACAAGACAAATAAATAAGTCTGGCACGTACATCGGCGAGTTCAGTACTTTGGTGCAAACTTATTGTATATCTAATGCCTTCAATATAATGTAAACCTTGACCACTGTACTTTAAGCTTCCATGCTTGTTGATTGTGGTACAGCCAAAACACACTACTCTAATTAGAAATCAAAATAAAAACGTATTGTTACAGAGTACATTATAGCACGGAGATCAATATGTAACCGAGAGAGTATTGGCAAAACTCACTTGAAAAAACTTTTAGCTATGTTTACTTTACAATACATTGAGAACTCATATATGACGTGGTCAGCCAATTAAAACATTGAGAAATAATTTCGACTTGGCAGAAGCAATATCTATATTAGAGCACTAACTACAATATTAGCAAGTCTAGGAATACCTCTATTTCTATACATAAAATCCCCATGTAATAAGTAAGAAAGAATATGGATGCCTTTCGCCATTAATTGTCGCAACATGGATAACCAGGTGATTAATTAGTTGGGTATGAGCTTGAAGTGGGGCTTATCCATGGATGGGGCTGGGTCGTAGCTGCCGTAGTCATTTGTCTTGACATGGAGCATCCGGCCATGCACTTGAGTCGAGGCTTCATTCTGCTCGGCTTCCGGTCCCTGCAAATTGTTCCAGGAAATGAAGCACAAATTAAGTGGAGAAAGCAGGCAGTTGAGACATGTGCGCTATTGGTCCGTCGTTTAACAAGGAGTACTAGCTCATGATGCTTCTTTCCTAGCTACTTTGCGCTCTCTCACTCTCACGCACACATACACACGAGAGAGAGGGGGTGGGGGAGTAGAAAATTTTACTTGTTCCATATACCTCTTCATGTTGACGTACAGAACCTTGATCTGTCATTTAGCTCCGCTGTCTCCCTAAGCACAGAATGAAACCAAGTTAAAAACCAAGCGAAGTGCATGCACCTTAGCGTCATGGCATGAACCATTGCAAGCAACTAATCAGAAGCTTCTTCTTGAGCGGTTTTATTCTATATCCTCCTCATGTCACTACAATGATCCTCACATAAAAGACGCCTTCCATCTTCTAAGCATTTGCAAAAATTATGATCAGTAAAGCAAGAGTAGTTAGCTCTATGTCAGTGGCGAAGCCACGTTGAACCATCGGGGTCCGACGACACCGACGAATTTGCCGTAATCCAGTATAGCGATAGATTTTTTGCTGGCTACGACCCCACCAAAATTTTGGTGAGACCCTAGTGGCCCAGCGGAGGCTGCAGTCTGCAGTCCAGCTCAGCCCAGCGCAGTTCGCAGTCCATGTGTTCAGCCCATACGATCCAATGGCCATGTACGTACGTTAATTGGAGAAGGCCAAACGTTGCCTTGCTACTTGGTTCCGATCTAGCATCAGCCGTCAGGTGCCTACCCTTTCGTATCTGAAGCATCGCAATTCGCAAAACTCGTGCGCTGGCCACCGACGTCGCCCCTAGCACCGGCCAGCCGGCCGAGGCGCCGATCGGTTGTCCTACATTCCCCTGACATCTAGTCATCTAGACAAGACAAGGTACTCCTCAAATACCCAATTATATAGTTTGCAATTAAAGATCAAGTTCAAGTCTGTATTTTGAGTTCTTAGGGTTTTTTCCCCAGCTATACAATACAATCCGAATCTAGATTCTCAGAAAGCAGTGGTCAAGAACGGTCTCTTTTATTCCAGCAAGATGCCAGGTATCTATCTAGTATTAACAATGTACGCATACATGCTATTTGCTCTAGGTTTTTATTATGTAACTAATTTAGTATTTTGATAGTCAATCAGAGCACTTTGAAAGGATTTCTTAAAAGGAAAGTGCCCCCTGCCGGTGATAATGAGAATAATCATGGAGACACTTCAAGAATACGAAGAGATGGAGATGGCAGTGGCACTGCATCAAACATTAATTGTACTGTTCAGCGCACTTCACGGATCTCACGAAATGAGGTAAATTTCGATGAGCTTCCATATGATCCCGCGGATAGAAGGAGAATATCAGATTACATAGGCGACAAATTGGAAAATGACATAAGGCGAAAATATTTGACTAGAGGTCCTTGTAAACCACCACCTGGTTTTGTGTTTCCAACAACAATGATAGCGGGTTTTACACGACGGTGTCAATATGAATGGTTCACTAAATATGATTGGCTAGAGTACAGTGAAAAGATGGATAAGTGTTTTTGTTTATACTGTTACTTGTTTAGAGATTGCAACAAGGGCCAAGGTGGGAATGATGCATTTGTAATAGATGGTTGGGATGGCTGGAACAAATCTGATAGGCTTCGAGATCATGTAGGCAGCAAATGTAATAGTTTTCATAACACAGCTGTGAAAAGATGCGACAATTTGTTGAAGCCCGGCCAGTCGATTGGTGATGCTTTAAACAAGCAGAATGATATCACTAAAGAGCAGCATCTACTTCGGTTGAAGACATCTATTATAGCTGCCCGATATTTGTTGCATCAAGGTTTAGCATTTCGTGGCCACGATGAATCAGTGGATTCCACAAATAAGGGGAATTTTCGAGAGTTAGTACACCTTTTGGCAGATGAAAATGACAAAGTAAAGAAAGCTGTTGGAATTAATGCTCCTAAAAATAATAAGATGATTGCTCCAGAAATTCAAAGGGATATTGCGAATTGTTTTGCTGAGGTAAGAAAAGGTCGTCTTCATTTTTTACAAACTATGTCATCTCTCATAATCTATAATGATAAACTAATTTGTACTTGGTTTTTGCAGATCATCGTGAAATCTATTGTTGAAGAAATTGATGGGTGATGTGTTTTGCCTTTTAGTGGATGAGTCAGCTGATGTGTCTGGGAAGGAACAGATGGCAGTTGTCTTACGATACATTGATAAGCTTGGGGTAATAAAGGAGAGACTTATTGCTGTTGTTCATGTGCAAGAAACATCGGCTTCATGCCTGAAATCTAACATTGATAATTTGATTGCTAAGTATGGCTTGAGCATAAAGCAAATTAGAGGACAAGGTTATGATGGAGCAAGCAACATGAGAGGTGAATTCAATGGACTACGGACTTTAATTGAGAGAGAGAACAGCTCGGCATATTATATCCACTGCTTTGCTCATCAGCTACAATTAGTCATTGTCGCAGTGGCTAAAAAGAATGATGATGCTAGTGACTTCTTTGACATGATATCTCTATTGCTTAGTGTGGCAGGAGCTTCCTGTAAACGTAAAGATATGATTAGAGAAAGTCAATAGGAGAGAGTTAGAAAGGCTATAGGCACCGGACAGCTAACTAGTGGAACTGGATTAAATCAAGAACAATCCCTTCAAAGAGCTGGAGACACACGTTGGGGTTCTCATTTTAGAACCCTTAAGAGCCTAAGCAATCTATTCCCTGAAGTTATTGAAATGCTCCAATATGTGGAAAAAGAAGGTCCAAATGATGCAAAGAGACGCCAAGCCCGTGGTCTCCTAGACTATCTCAAGGATTTTGACTTTGTGTTTCACTTGCACCTAATGTTGCTTATTTTAGGCCATGCAAATTCTTTGTCACTGTCCTTGCAGAGGAAAGATAAAGACATCCTAAAGGCCATGTTAGAGGTGAAGTTAACCAAGCAGAAATTTCAGCAAATTAGGGATGATGGTTGGGATTGTTTGCTGCAGACTGTATACTCCTTTTGTGAAGAACATGGCATTCCTAAGTTGGATATGGATGAGGAATATATTGATCGCCATAAGCCAAGAAAAAAGACCAATCGCACAAACTATCAACATTACAGATATGATTGCTTGAACCCAATTATTGATTTGCAGCTTGCAGAGTTTAGTGATCGTTTTAATGAGGTAAACTCTCAGTTGCTTACTCATATCGCTGCTTTCAATCCTAAGAATTCTTTTGAGGCATTCAAATCTGAGAGTCTAATGGAGTTGGCTAAGTCATATCCTGATGATTTTAACTCAACACAACTTAAAGATCTTGCTCGAGAGCTTAATTTTTACATTGACAATATGCGAGCTGATGAAAGATTTGCCGACTTGAACACTATTTCTGAGCTTGCTAGGTTGATGGTGGGTACAAAAAACATTTGGGTTTTCCTTTGGTTTATCGGCTTCTCAAGCTAGTACTGGTTCTTCCTATCGCCACTGCATCGGTGGAGAGGTGCTTTTCAGCAATGAAAATTGTGAAGATGATATTGAGAAATCATATTGGAGATGGATTTATGAATGATTGTATCATATGCTTCGTGGAACCGGAATTTCTATCCACGATTCCTATTGAAGATGTGATAGTTCGCTTTCATAAGATGGAGGATCGTAGTCGTAGAGGGAAACTGTAAGAGGTAACCACTCTTGCAAAACCTTATTTTGTTACAATATGCATTGTTATATTATGAACTTGATATTATGCATGGTATTATATTATTGGACCCTAAAAATTAGCACTTAGTCTATGTTAGTGTCTCTCCTGAACGTCACAAGCTCACGCACGCAGATGAATGCGGCAAAGACGATTTTGGACGAACACCTTGAAGTGAACTATTCACATCAGGCAAAACGAGAGCAGAGCAAAGAAAGAGTTTTGGCGCTGCAATGCTGCCGCAGCTTTTCTGGTTTTCTCCTTTTATTGTATGAAGGAAAAACAAACTAACTCCGACTTTATATAGCCATGATCCGATCCAGCCGGCCATCCACGACCACGGAATTCATGTGATTCAGCCGAAGCTTTAGCTATGCGTGGACATCTACTGTGAACGCAACACGTCTCTGCCCAAGGAATCCTAAGTGCATTTGCGTAAACAGAAGCATGCCATGCACCTAAAAACTTGGAAAGTAAACATGAAGATAGCATGAGGATTATTCTAACAAATCACTCCCTAAACCTTGTGCAATCAAACTACCTCTACCATACCGATTAGAGCCCGCAACTCCTGAAACTAACTCGTCCCAACGGCTTCATCAGATATCTGCGAGCTGCCCCTCCGTGTTGATGAACTCCACCTCAACGCTTCCATCTTCCACGCACTCCCTTATGTAGTGAAATCTTGTGTCAATGTGTTTGCTTCTTTCGTGAAAAACTGGATTCTTGCTGAGGGAGATGGTGGATTTATTATCCACCTTGATTGTTGCAGCTGTGGCCCTTTCATCCTTCAACTCTCCAAGCAGCCTTGACAGCCACATGCCTTGACATGCTGCTGTCGTCGCTGCGATGTATTCAGGCTTCACAGGAAGAGAGTGAACACTTTTCTGCTTCTGTGATTGCCAAGTCACCGGCGATGAGCCGGGAAGAATAGACCGCCCAGTAGTGCTCTTTCAGGTATCAATGTCACCCGCCATACATCGCTGTCACTGAAGCAACGAGCTTGGGCTCGCCGGCCCGTGGCCCCTTGTTGACCCACGGCATCCAAAATGCTGTGTTCCGGCCATGTACGAACACCTTCTTCAACCAATACGCGGTACAGGCCGTGCTCCATTGTTGGGGATTCCATGAAATCTGCTATCATACCAACAGAATAGGTAAGGTCGGGTCGTGTGTTGCGATAGGTACCTTTAAACTTCCAACGATGCTCCAGTAAGCTGTGGCGTCGGTTGGAGGTGATGTGCTTGTCTTGCTCAATTTGAATCTCGGCTCATTGGTGTGTTGCATGGGTTGCAATCACCCATGCTGCCTCTCCAAGATTTTGCCGCGTACGCGCCTAGCACATTGTGATGGAGGCGGCTTCCTGCTTCACTTCGATGCCAGGTAGTTAGCACACATCTCAAGGTCAAACATCTTGAACAATCTCTTCATCTCCTCCTTAACCTCCAATTTCACCAGCACAAGCACCCGTGATGATTAAATCATCCACGTACACTCCCACATACAGACGGGCACCAGCTTGCCACGCGTGTACATGGCATGCTCTGAATCGCTAACTGCACGAAGCCGAGTTCGAGCAGAGCAGCGAATCAAGCTTGGCGTTCAAGCCCGCGGCGCTTGGCGCACTCCATACAAGTGCCTTGTCAAGAAGGCCGCAACACCTTGTGTTCCAGCTTCTTCTTCACAAAGCGGGGGGCTGGACAATGTACACCTCCTCCTGTAGCTCGCCATTGAGAAAGGCGGACTTGACGTCCATGTGATGAACCGCCCACGGATGCATTGTGCGGCAGCGAGTCGTGAGCAGCAAGCGAACGGATCCAAGTCACGCCACACAGTACGCGAACACCTCGTCGAAGTCCACTCCTGTTGCTGGCACATACCCTTTTGCCACAAGTCGAGCTTTGTGCTTGACGACAGCATTGGACGCGTCTTTTCTTCACCTTGTAAACCCACTTGAGGCCAATTGGGCGATGGCTGGCGGGTAGGTTCAACGAGACAACCAAGTTTTGTTCTCCTCGATGGACTGCATCTCCTCCTGCATCGCCTTCCGCCAGCACTCTTGATGTTAGCCCTCCTTGAAGCTGCTCGGCTCCTCGTTTCGACAAGAGAAGGAGCTTGTCGGCTCGCCATCACTCACTGGCTTGGGCAGCAACTGGCTCAGTGGTGGCCAGCACATTGGAGATGGTGCGGTACCTGGCGATGGCACCTACGGGAATTATCATCGACCGTGTAGGAGACGTTGGCGGAGGGGACACGAACTCTATGCTTCCACCCTGCTGGCACTGGGCACTGCTACGTTGGCAGCCGAGACGCACGGCGACGGCGTGCACGGCGTGGCCACGGCGTGGGGTTGAGCATCTGCTCCAGTGTTTGGGGCAGATGGCACAGTGTCTCGACAGTGAAAGAACCACCGGAGTCTGCATTGCACCGTCCGCCGTGGTGTCGGTAGCTCTAGCTGGACATTTCGTTCGAACCACCACGTCATGGCTCACATGCCCGCCGTTCGTCGCCGGATTATATAGACGCGATACGCCTTGCTTCAGGCTCGTAGCCGATGAAGATATCTTGGTGCTGCGGTTGTTGAGCTTCTTGAGGTTGGGCTTTGTGTTCTTCACATGAGCAATGCACCCGAAAGTGCGTAGATGCTGGACATTGGGCCGGTGCCCATGCTAGGCCTCAAATGGCGTCTTGCCGCTGACGCTGCGCTGGGGGACGCGGTTTAGCAGGTACACCACGTGGACACCGCCTCACACCAGAATGCTAGCAGCACCCTTTGCCTTGAGCAGGCTGTGGGCCATGCCCCACACCATTTGATTTCGGCGCTCGACCAAATTACGGCCGTTCTGCTGTGGGGAATATGGCGCGTCAGCTGTCGCTACCGCCGAGCTTGATGCGTAGGCGTTGAGTCGGCTTGAGGTGAACTCGCCACCTCAGTCAGTCGGTCGAAGCACTTGAGCTTGTGTCCACTCTCAGTTCTGCTGCGGCGATGATCTGCTTGATGGCGGCTGGTGTTTCATCCTTGGAAGTGAGCACGGCTACCCACATATAGCGGCTATGTATCGACGAGCAGTAGGAAGTAGCACGCCACCGTGCGTCGGAGGCGTGATTGGGCCACAACAAGTCGCCATGGACAAGTCGAGCACTGATCAGCTCGGTAGGTCGACGCCTGGGGAAATAGGCGCTCGCCGCTGTTTGGCAGCGAGGCAGCTGTCAAGACCTGCGCGATCTACCACACCTCTGGCATGCGCACACATGTGCGCGCGTGCAGCTTGCGCAGCGCCTCGAAGTTCAGGTGCCCGAAGCGCATGTGGCATCCAGGCTTCATCATCTCAGTCTCGCTGACAGACATACAGGCTGCGCAAGTTCATTGGATGTACATAAAGGCGATTCAACACGTGTTAACCTTGGCGGTAGGACTCGCTAGCGATCCATAGGCGCAGCACACCCTCACTCGGGATCAGCACCCAGCAGCGATTCTCGTCCAGCTGGCTAATGCTGACGATGTTGCTCTTGAGACGGGGAATATAGTAGACGTCCGTTTTCAGTGCACGGTGCTCGCCGTTGCGGCGGGCACTCGAACAAGAAGTTCCCGTCCCTCGATGTGACGTGCGATCCATCTCCAATTGACGGAGCGGTGATTGCTGGTGTCCAGCTCGGAGAAAGACGTCACGCCGCACGGATCATGTGGTTGCTAGCGCCTTTCCTAGTGACCACACGTCGTTGGCAGGCGCCCACTTTCGCGCTGCAGGCTGCACGCAGGCTGAACCTCGTCGAGCTCGATGCGGTGTGGGTGTCGATTGTGCTGACAACAGAGCGCATCAGCTCTGCGCCATCAGCAAGACCAGATCCTCGTCATTGAGGTGGCATGACGGGCGAGGAGGAGCGCTGTTGTCATCATCAACCTCGCCCAGGTGTGCCTGGTCGTCCTTGCGCCGGCTGTGGCAATCTTTTGCCCAATGCCCAGATTGCCACAGTTGTTCATTGTACTATCAGCGACACGTCACGGGAGACAGGCTTGTCATCTTCGCGGTGGCGTGTCATCCTTCTTGCACGATCTTCCACGTGCCGCCGGCGATTGCCCTGGACTTGAGCCCGAAGATGAGCCTGGCCTACATGTCGCTCCTTCATGCGGGCGGTCACTGCTCCTTGGTGAGCAGCGGTTTGCCACGACGTGGTGGTGTTTGGCCGCCGATCTTAAACGGTCTTGAGTCGTCCGTGAGTCGCTCACCGTTAACGTGGACAAATCAAGCAAGGTCTCAATAGCTAGCACAATTTGAGAGAATGGGTGGGCAGCGCGAGATACTTGGCGAGACCTACTCTACAGCTCCGGATCACCCGAGCGTCCGGAGCTCGTTCAGAGCCCGTTGAGGGCATGGCGAAGTCATCGAGGATTTGGTGTGCCAAACTCTAGGGTCTCGTACTCCTGCCGATATTTCTTGGATGGTGGCCTGACGGAGTGGAGCGCGGTCCCATACCGACCCGCATCTGCGCGATTGTGTCCCCGCATCCTTGGCGTTTTCCTTCACAGCGAGGGTGGAGATCATATCCACCGGGACAGCTTCGGAGGATGGCCTCCAGTACAATTCGATCCTCTAGCTGGAGCACTCTACATTGTGTGCTTGATGGCATCCCAAAGTCCTCGCTGGAGCATCACTTCATCTCAAAGCCCAGTCGGCGTAGTTCCTTTTCATCAGTGGCGGATAGTACGCGATCCCCACTTCTTGAGACTAGCGTGGACTGGAGGTTCAGGGTCACATGGCAGGGGCGGCGACACTGGCTGGAGCCGGGACGGCGAGACGCGATGTGGGCGGTGTGCAGGACTCCTCAACACACGGCGGCGTCGGGGCGACATGGCTCTGATACCAATTGTTAGTATCTATCTGACCTCAAAGCTTGCGCAGCAGAAAAATTATAATAATGTTAGGTGATGAATGCGGCAAGATGATTTGGATGAACACTGTTGAAACGGGGGTGCCCGGTTGAAAGACGTGCGCGGGAGCAGAAGCAGATACAGCACGCACGTGCGGAAAGTGGATGTTTTTGGTGCTGCCAACAGTCGCAGGCATTTTCTGTGTTTCTCCGTTCCTCTTTATTTTGGAATCATGGTCGCTGAGGACGCGAGTCCCGCCAAACGCCAGGTGCTGCGCGCCTATTTCCTTGCGACGCCATGGGTCACGTGCCTGCGCCATACGGGCTGCTGTGGCCTGACCAAACACAGATGGCCATGCGTGAGCTAACGCATGACTCCAGCCACACACGATAGTTCCTACAGCCAGTAATGCTGACACGACTCAACACTGCTAGCGGTACGAATTTACAAGATTGCAACGGATTAAGCTATACAAATCACCCGTCTCTCCTTGCACCGAGCAACTCCGAGCTTGTTCTTCATCTCGACGAACTTGACGCGGCCAAGAGCTTTGGTCAGGAATCTGCAATTGCTTAGCAGTCTCCCACTGATCACCTCCACGATGCATTGTCAATGCACTCTCTGATGTAATGAAACTTCCATGAATATGCTTGTCCTGTATGATGAACCGGATCTTGCTCAGAGCTATTGCTGAATGTTGTCGACTTTCAGTTTCACATAGCTGGCTCTTTGGCTGTCAGTTCAGCAGAAGACGACTGACGCCAAACACCCTGACATGCGGCGACATGCTGCTGCTATGTATTCTGCTTTCACAGGATGAAAGAGCGACGATTCTTTGCTTCTGTGACATTCCGCAAGTGATCAAGACTTGTGCCCAGGAAAAAAATACTCATGCTGTAGTACTTTCTTCTGTCATCAACATCTCCAGCAAAATCACTGTCACTGTAACGTTTCAGATCAGTTACTTGTGACTGTTTCTTCTGTAGTGGCAGCATGTCCCAAAGTCCTTTGATGTATCTGGATGTGCTTCAGCTGGCGCTTCCAATGCTGCATCTGGAGCTTCATATCTGCTAACCAGCCCACTGAATGTGCGATCCGGCTAGTATTCAAAGGTATCCTCGGCTCAAGTGATTTCTTCTGTACTTTGTGGATCCACACTTTCTCCTGCATCTTTCTTGCTCAACTTCTTCCTATCAAGTGGTGTCTTGTAGGATGCATCTTGTTTTGGACATACCAGCCATTCTAGTATCTTGGCTGCATATGAACTCTGACTGACAGTGATGGCCTAGATTTTGCTTCAACTCAATCTTGCCAGATAGTAGCTTAGTAACCAAGTCACTCATGCTGAATTGTGTTGCATCTCCTTTTGAATTTAGCTATTCTTCAGCTCTTTGGCCCTGCTATGATCAGATCATACATATACAAAATTATCGAAAGATTTTTTTCATCACCCTCTTTGTAACAAGCGTACTCGACTTGCTTTGACAAAACCAGCTGAATAGTTCCCTGTAGTCCTTGCTTCATGCCTCATGGTGCTGACGCAAGTACAATGCTTTGTTAGTTTTCAGAATCCCCCGCCCGCGCCTTGTGTGGTCTTCCTTCCGATTACAAATCCTGTGGT